>CM053030.1:119258319-119468280 GCA_028564925.1 Lithobates sylvaticus | reverse complement strand
CTTGCTGTATATGTGTTCCAGATTCAATGAATAAGCCCTTAAGGCCCTTAGAAGTGTTGCCATTATCCTTTTAGACATGCTGTGTTGTACTTTACGGTATTTTTGGTTTATTGTAGTTCTCTTACCATAGCCAGGGTCGTTGCTACCACTAGGCGAACTAGGCAGCCGCCTAGGGTGCACTGCCACCTAGGGCACAGCCATGGCCAGTGCCACATTCCTCCCCAGTCACCTCCTCATTCCTACTGGGTGTCACCTTTAGAGCTGCCGTCCCTCCACTGCACACATCGGTGGAAGTGAGCTGAGATCCTGGCACCGGACAAGGTCATTCACTGGATAATGGTGATTGACACTCGCTGCAGCTGAAGTCAGTGCAAAGCCCTGATCGTCACCGGTCAGCGCCAGCCAGATTGAGGGGGAGATATCAGTGTGGCCAGGAGCGGGGACTGACAGACCAGGTACTCCGGCCATGCACCGCTCGCTGTATCCGGCAAGGCAGCTCAGGTAATTTCAATCAGGGGGCAACACACATCACAGGGGGTATAGTCTATACAGGATGGTGTGTGCAGGAAGGGGGGTCAGTTTGTGTGGGAATGGGGTTTAGGGTTAAAGGGGGGCAGTGTATACAGGAAGGGTGGTGTAGGGTTAAATGGGGGCAGTGTAAACAGGAAGGGTGGTGTAGGGTTAAAGGGGGAAGTTTATACAGGAAGGGGGTGTAGGGTTAAAGGGGGCAGTGTGTATAGGAAAGGGGTGTAGGGTTAAAGGGGGCAGTGTATACAGGAAGGGGTGTAGGGTTATTGGGGGCAGTGTGTGCAGGAAGGGGGGGCAGTGTGTACAGGAAGGGGGTTGTAGGGTTAATGGGGGGGCAGTGTGTATAGGAAGGGGGATGTAGGGTTAAAGGGGGTGTAGCATTAAAGGGGTGCAATGTGTACAGGAAGGCGGGTGTAGGGTTAAAGGGGATCAGTGAGTACAGGAAGGGGTGTGGAGGATTAAAGGGGGCAGTCTATACCGGAAGGGGAGTATAGGGTTAAAGGGGGGGGGCATTATGTGCAGGAAAGGGGGTTGTGTACAGTTTTCTTTTTTTGGAAGGGGGGTGTAAGTAGCTGGTCTCGCCTTGGGCACAAAATAGTCTAGCACCAGCCCTGACCATAGCATGCTTGGTTACATTGTTTTAAATGAATTACCCCTATGGAGCTTATTCAGTGGGTAATAGAACAGAAAAGTGAAAAGTATAGTTACCGGAGTCCATCTTCAACTGACCTGAATTCTGTAAATTAATAAAACAAAATAGTTGTTATGTGTCATAGCACTTTTTCATATTATCACTGATGAATCCTGTATATGTTTGGGGATATTTTATAAATATATTGTTCTAATGGTTTATATGTGGAAATAATTAAATCTTGTGAGAAAACATTTACAATTATCGTTGATTATTGATGAGAGATTTCCCTGCTATTATAATAATTGCTGGTAGCTTTGGGCACCAGGTTATCAACTTTTGTCTGGTAACAATCCTGAATTTTTTTCCATGACATTACCTTGCTTGTGTGACTTGCAGGATCATTTAAGCACTCAAGACACTGTAATTTAATCTAAAAGTGGGAATTAATTTTCAGCTTCTATTATAAGTCCTTAATCAACTTTATTTGATACATCTAAAACCTGCAAAATATTCATTTTGTTCAAATTATACAGTCCTGAAGTTTTAGGTAAAACATGACTATCAATAAGATAAATGAGCAAAAAGGAAACAGTGGATGTCATCTACAAAAATTACTTCTAAATGCACCTTTTCAAAGCTGAACTCCAGCCTTACCGTGAACCTTGCACAGTCGTACAGGCTCCTCTACTTGAAATCGCTTACTCTCATTTCACTGCACACTGTGAGCTTCTCGCTGTATGCATAAGAAGCAGCTGCAAGTCCTCATTTTCTGGCTGAAGGACATTCTGCATCATCTAACCCTTTTTTCATAGCTTTTCTGTGCCTGACCCATTCTTTTCATTTTATTTATTACAGGTAGTTTTATAGCGATCTGTCAATTTATACAGTGCTTTACATATATATTGAAAATTCACATCAGTTCCTGCCCTCAAGGAGCTTACAATCTAAGGATCCTAACTCACATTCATACATACACATACAATTTAGACAGGAGCCAATTAACCTGCCAGAGTGTGGAAGGAAACCAACGCAGGCACAGGGAGAACATGCAAACTCCAGGCAGGTAGTTCCATGGTTGGGATTTGAGTTGATGACTCTAGTGCTGCTAGGCGGAAGTGCTAATTCACTGGATTTCAGTTCTTTCATGAAGGCTCAGCATCACATATGGGCATTACCTAGGGCAGACTGCATGGCTCTCAAGGCTGGGGTCTCTTGAGAGCAGTACTGATGCAGGGGTAGGCAGGTTGTGATGTTTTCAAGAAGCACTCTGCTGGCCACTTCCACCAGCCATGATCTGCGCGCTTACAACTTATCCAAAACACTGCAGCAAGGCTGATAACAGGAAAAAAACCCTGGGAATCCATCTCCCCTTCCCTGAGGACCCTACATTGGCTAACCGTAAAAAATCGGATCACATTCAAGACCCTCTGCCTCACCCACTAATGCACACATGGAGTCGCTCCTCAATACCTAATTGAGAAAATAAAACACTACACACCCAATCGCAGTCTTCGATCATCTAACCAAAACCTCCTCATCATTCCCAAATCCCGCTACAAATCAAAGGGGGAGCGGAGATTCGCTGTCCAAGGACCTCGGCTATGGAATGCTCTACCTACCAACATCCGCATGGAAGAAAACCATCAGGCCTTTAGGAAAAAACTTAAGACCCACCTCTTCTAAGAAGTTTGACAACAAAGCACCAATACAGCGCCTTCAGGCGATTCAAATCGCATTGTTAGCGCTATACAAATTATTCATTCCTTCATCTGCCTGCATTGCATAAAGAAGCACAGAAACCCAGTGATGACCTCTATAGGACTAAAATAGGATAAGCCATGAAAACAAAAAGGTTTAATTTAAAAATGTTATTAGTATTGTGATGAGTGGGGAGGGAGGAACCAAGAAACGGACAATATAACCAAATTAAATGTAACCTTTAACCATTTTGACTGTTTTATATGTTTTCATTGTAACTAAAATGTTTTTTATTTTATATATCATGAACACTGAATTTTTAAATTATAAAGTAATTACAAGATACATACATAAAAAGATACCCAAAAGGTTATTAAAAATACAAAAAGCAAATTGCAGCATATGATTTTTTAGCACTGAACTATAATAAATGGAACAGTCAAAATGACGAGTATGTAATGCAAAGAAAGGGGTAAAAGGTGAGGAGTGAATGTAACTATTCTCGTGACATTCTATTTCATACATTTCAAAGGCGTTTGAACATAAGGAAAGCAATTATTTAATGGCTACAATGGAAATGAAAGAAATGAGCAGATTACAGGCTACTGTAGGAGAATGGACACATTACTCCATGGGGATCCAAAAGCATCATATATATATATAAATGCTCTTTAATGTAAGTTTTAAAAATTAACAAAACACGACAAACGAAACAATGCAATATAACCATTTTAAAATACATTTTCATTGTCCATTTTAAAAAGCACTCATCTTAAATGGGGACCTTAGAATTCCTAGATGTCATATTAATAGCATATTCATAAAGATGAAACAATTGTTGCTCAACATATTCCCAATTTTTTATAAAATGAAGGGTGGAAAATGGTGAGGTCTAAATTGAATTGGTAAAAAAAGAACAGAAACATTTTTAATTTAAGTGTGAAAACGTTTTTTTCCCCCAGATTCTCCACTTATGCCGCGTACACACAAGTGGACTTTCCGTCAGAAAAATCTTACACACAGTCACTGAACTTTTGACTGTCAAGAACGCGGTGAAGTACAACACTACGTTGAGCCGATAAAATTAACTTCAATGCTTCAGAGCATGCGTCAAATTTTTCCTGAGCATGCGTAGGAATTATGCGCGTCGTAAGCAGTACAGACGATCAGAATTTCCGATCAAAACTTTTTCCGACTGAAAAATTGAGAACCTGCTCTCAATCTTTTGCTGGCGGGAATTCCGCCAGCAAGAGTCCGATGGAGCATAAACACGGTCGCATTTTCCGACCAAAGGCTCTTATTGGACTTTTGCTGGCAGAATTTCCGATCGTGTGTACGCAGCATAAGGCCCCTTTCACACTGGGGCGTTTTTCAGGCGGTACAGCGCTAAAAATAGCGCCTGTTCACCGCCTGAAAAAATCCGGCCCCTTTAACTCCAGTGGGAAAGCCGGCGGGCTTTCACACATGAGCAGGATGGCAAAAAAAGTCCTGCTAGCAGCATCTTTGGAGCGGTATAGGAGCGGTGTGTTCACCGCTCCTATACCGCTCCTTCCCATTGATTTGAGTGGGAAACCGCGGTAAAACCGTGGCAATACCGCCGCAAAGCGCCGCTACGGCGGCGCTCTGCGGGGGTCTTTAACCCTTTTTCGGCCACGCGCGGGGGGTAAAACCGCACCGCGAGCGGCCGAATACCGCGGTTAAATATAGCGCTGCTTTACCGTCACCGCGGCTCCCCGCCCCAGTGTGAAAGGGGCCTAAGGGAAATACTGAGTTAGCCAATTTAGGGTGGCACAAACTCTCAGACAGATTAGTCAGATATTCTTTTTTTAAATGTTAGACTATACAAAATACAATTTCCCTGATCATATTAATCATTTGCCAATACATGTCAACATTAAATTGATATTTAGGAAAAAAGTAAAACATTCATTTCTGGCTTGTGTACATTTTTCATTAAATACAATTTGGAAAATGTGGTTAATCATATGACATGATTATTCTGTAACACCCATAAGGCACTTCTCATCATTGTGATGTTGGCCATTACATACTATTGTATGAGGAGATAAAACAAAAACAAAGGGCCAGCTGGTCAGATGTGGGATCAAAGTGACAGGCTTTCATGTCACATGGACAGCCAATAAAAGAAGCAATATCATCAGCCTTAGGTCACAGGGTGTCATAAATCACTCTCTACACAGGCTGCCAAAGGGAAATGATAGCATATGTGCCATGACTCCGCACTTTCACACTACTGGAAAATTATTGTGAGCACAGAGAGAGTGCAGGGATAGCCCTGTATTATTCAAAAACAACATAACTCATGGTGCCTTATTTACAGCTTATTGGCAAGACCATTCATTTTACCCATATTTTTCTTAAACAAATAAACTGAACACTTGGCATAAATGAATGAACACTAGAAATGAAAATGCAAAGGTCTGTGATATGGTACATACACAGTCTATATACTACTATATATATATATATATATATATATATATATATATATATATATATATATATACACAGTGCCTTGAAAAAGTATTCATACTCCTTGAAATTTTCCATATTTTGTCATGTTACAACCAAAAACATAAATGGATTTTATTAGGATTTTATGTGATAGACCAACGTAAAGTGGCATATAATTGTGAAGTAAAAGGAAAATGATAAATGTTTTTTTAACATTTTTTACAAATAAATATCTGAAAAGTGTGGCGGCATTTGTATTCAGCCCCCTTTACTCTGATACCCCTAACTAAAATCTAGTGGAACCAATTGCCTTCAAAAGTCACCTAATTAATAAATAGAGTCCACCTGTGTGTAATTTAATCTCAGTATAAATACAGCTGTTCTGTGAAGCCCTCCGAGGTTTGTTAGAGAACCTTAGTGAACAAACAGCATCATTAAGACCAAGGAACACATCAGCCAGGTCAGGGATAAAGTTGTGGAGAAGTTTTAAGCAGGGTTGGGTTATAAAAAAATATCTCAAGCTTTCAACATCTCAAGGAGCACTGTTCAATCCATCATCTGAAAATGGAAAGAATATGGCACAACTGCAAACCTACCAAGACATGTTCGTCCACCTAAACTGACAAGCAGGGCAAGGAGAGCAATAATCAAAGAAGTAATCCACAGCTCAGGTGGGAGAATCTGTCCACAGGACAACTATTAGTCGTGCACTCCACAAATCTGGCCTTTATGGAAGAGTGACAAGAAGAAAGCCATTGTTGAAAGAAAGCCATAAGTGGTCCCGTTTGCAGTTTGTGAGAAGCCATGTGGGGGACACAGCACATGTGTGGAAGAAGGTGCTCTGGTCAGATGAGACCTAAGTTTTACTTTTTGGCCTAAAAGCAAAACGCTATATGTGGCGGAAAATTAACACTGCACAGCACCCTGAACACACTATCCCCCACCGTGAAACATGGTGGTGGCAGCATCATGTTTGTGGTGATGCTTTTCTTCAGCGGGGACAGGGAAGCTGGTCAGAGTTGATGGGAAGATGGATGGAGCCAAATACAGGGCAATCTTAGAATAAAACCTGTTAGAGTCTGCAAAAGACTTGAAACTGGGGCAGAAGTTCTCCTTCCAGCAGGACAATGACCCTAAACATACAGCCAGAACTACAATGGAATGGTTTAAATCAAAGCATATTCATGTGTTAGAATGGCCCAGTCAAAGTCCAGACCTAAATCCAATTGATAATCTGTGGTAAGACTTGAAAATTGCTGTTCACAGACGCTCTCCATCCAATCTGACAGAGCTTGAGCAAAGAAGAATGGGCAAAAATGTCACTCTCTAGATGTGCAAAGCTGGTAGAGACATCCCCAAAAAGACTTGCAGCTGTAATTGCAGCAAAAGGTAATTCTACAAAGTTTTGACTCAGGGGGGCTGAATACAAACGCACCCCACACTTTTCACATATTTATTTGTAAGAAAAATTGAAAAACATTTATAGTTTTCCTTCCAATTCACAATTATGTGCCACTTTGTGTTGGTCTATAACATAAAATCCATTTACGTTTTTGGTTGTAACGTGACAAAATGTGTAAAGTTTCAAGGGGTATGAATTTTTCAAGACACTGTATATGTATATATATATATATATATATATATATATATATATATATATCCACTTCAGCTCCAGAAGATTTTACCCCCTTCATGACCATGCCATTTTTTCGCTATTCGGTACTACACTACTTTAACTGGCGATTACACTGTCATGCAATGCTGTACCAAAACAAACTTCATATCATTTTTTTTAACACAAATAGAGCCTTCCTTTGGTGGTATTTGATAACCACTGGGTTTTTTCTTTTTTGCGATATAAATGAAAAAAGACCGAAAATTTGTGAATATTTTTACTTTCTGCTATAAAACATATCCAATAATAATAATAACAAAAAAAAAAAAAAATCGAATTTCTTCATTGCTTTTGGCCAAAATGTATTCTGTTACATGTTTTTGTTAGAAAAATCCCAGTAAGTGTATATTGATTAGTTTTCGTGATAGTCATAGCGACAAATGGTATAAAGTGTGCTTTTTACATCTACATGTGCTGGATATATCCAAAAACCAAAGAACCTAAATAAGTAATAAAGGTATTAAATAAATACAAATGTTTGATACAAATATCATTCAAATAAAATGTGCCAAAAAGTGCCAGTGCCTGAATTAAAGTGCAATCCGTAAATCCATGAAAATAATATTCGT
The DNA here is from genome assembly GCA_028564925.1 of Lithobates sylvaticus. NCBI lineage: Eukaryota > Metazoa > Chordata > Amphibia > Anura > Ranidae > Lithobates > Lithobates sylvaticus. The sequence goes on along the minus strand of CM053030.1, from coordinate 119,460,701 downwards.
TAAACATTCAAACAAGAAAGTCCATTGTGATAAGCAAGTGCAAAGTTTTCATTGCATAAATTGATTCATGTATAGATCAATCACTTCCTTTATTGATCGATGCCAGTTTTCCTAAAGTGACAGTGCATTGCTATTCCACTTTAATTCACACCATGTGCGCAGTGTCCCAACCCCAGTGGGTCCAGACTCACCAAATGTAGTTGACCTCTTAAGCCCCATACACACGCGCGGATTATCCGCGGACCAGGTCGGTCGGATCCTGTCCGTCGTACTTTGTCCGATGTTGGTGTTGCGTACACACGGTCGGACAACGTTGTCGGAATATCCGGTCTGCAAGAACGTCGTGACGTAAGTCGTCTTCCACGAGACTAGAAAAGGGAAGTTCAGCACCACGTCAGGCACCCGTTGGGCTCCTTCTGCTGATCCCGTGTTTATCGCGAGTTAGTCGAAGTTTGGTGACTTAAGATTCGCGCTTCTCAGTTTTGTGACTCAGATCGTTACTGCTCTTCAGTTTGTGCTTGTCGTGCGTATCTGTTTATTAGTGCGTGTAGTCAGTTCGCATTTGTTGGTCATTGCGGCCTATATCTTGATATAGGACGCTTTGATTTTCACTGCTTATTGTCTGCTCGTTTCTGGTATTCATTTCGTTCTTTCAGGCCTTGCTGTTTATCGGTGCTTTCTGTTTGTCCGTTCTGACCAGCCGACCTTTTGTGACCTTGTGAGCGATGTTTCCCGTGCGTACTCGTCGCCGAGTTCGTGCTGTACGCGGAATTGGTGTCGGGCTTTTAGCTTTGACCCAAGACCTGTCCATGAACAGAGTGACGAGGAGGATGTGGACCAAGAATTGGTTGCTTCAGCGTGACCAATTCTCGCACATGCCTTTGCTTCGTGAGATCCGGGAGAATAATCCTGATGATTTCAGGAACTTTCTCCGGATGACGGACCCCGATTTTCACCGTCTTTTGGCTTTGCTGACCCCTTTTATCAGCCGACAGGATACCTGCATGAGACAAGCCATTACTCCGGAGCAGAGGCTTGTTGCCACGTTGAGGTACTTGGCGACAGGGAGAAGTCTTCAGGATTTGAAGTTCTCTTCAGGTATCTCTCCCCAGGCCCTGGGAATCATTATTCCAGAGACCTGTTCTGCCATCATCGAGGTCCTGCAGGAGGACCATATTAAGGTAACATTTCTACTTTACTATTCCCTTCTATGTATGCTCTGTTTGCTAATGACTTGTATTTTTGACCTCCTTCCCTAATTACCATGATTGCAATATGCTCTAATATGCTGTGCCCCTTTTCTCCTTCATGCATTTTTCCATTCACTTACCTCACCAGCATGCTCTTCTGCCCCAATAGACACCTATGGCCTAGTCACTTAAGCAATGTCTTTTGTCTGCTGCATAGTATTGTTTGCCCCCAAACACCCCCTAAAATATGCACTAATGTTTGCTGTGTGGTTTACTTCATGTAGAGCCCCTTTTTTTTTTTTGTTGTGGGGGGGGGGGGCAAACTCATTAGGAACCCCCTCCCCCAACTGCTCTGTCGGATGGTACCAATCCTCTATCTGCTGGCTTTCCCAAGGTCAATACACACTATATACCTACCTCTTTATAGTGGGTATCTTTAGGGATGAATTCAGCAAAGCATGTAGTGCAAGGGGCTGCCTCCATACTTTCCATTTCCAATTTTTTTGTGTTCTTTCCCTCCTATTAGCTTGCTTGGTAATTTCAGAATGTCACAATGTGCTTTCCTTTTTTTTTGGGGGGGGGGTGTTCGAAATGTTATTTTAGGTTTCCTGGGGGCTGCCAATAGTGTTAAGTGAGGGTCTGGCCAAACTAGCACACATTATTGAGCCATTTGGCAATCAATGAAGTGCAGAGGGTTACCTGTCCAACCCCCCCCAAAACCCTAGTTATTGCCAATGGCCCATCAGAAGTGTGGGGATTGATGGGGGGTGATTAATCTGTGAAGGGGAGCCTCTACTTTTCTGTGCAAATACTTTCCAGCCTCAAATTTTAAACAATGCTCTTGTTCCAAGATGTTGATTGTCTAATCTGCTTGCAATGTTTATGTGCAAAGTGACTAATTTTTTTTTCTGGTTTCACTCCACAGTTCCCTGGCAGACTGTGGCCTCCCACTTTGCCAGCCGTTGGGACTTTCCTAACTGCGGAGGGGCAATTGATGGGAAACACGTCCGCATCGTCCCACCGCCCAACTCGGGGTCCTACTATTATAATTATAAGGGGTTTAATAGTGTAGTGATGTTGGCGGTGGTGTCGGCGACATACGAGTTTATGTATGTGGACGTGGGGATGAACGGCCGGATCTCGGATGGTGGTGCCATTGCGCACACGGAGTTCTACTGGCGTCTCCAAAGTGGCAGTCTGTGCTTGCCACCTCCAGAGGAGAATGCAGAAGGACTCCCCTTCGTCTTTGTCGCAGATGAAGCGTTTACGTTGACTCCCCATCTGATGAGGCCGTTCCCGATGAGGACCCTCACCCCAGACCAGAGGGTCTTCAACTACAGGCTGTCCAGAGCCCGAAGAGTTGTGGAGAACACTTTTGGCATCCTGGCCAGCCGCTTCCGCCTGTTCTTGACGGCAATTAACTTGGCGGAATACAAACTGAACCACATAGTTCTTGCCTGTTGCATATTGCACAACTTCCTCAAAAGACATAACAGGAACTATGTGGTGCCCGTTGGCCCAGATGTGGAGGGCCCTCCAAATGCTGACCTCACAGCCCTTCAAGTGGCACGTCCAGGCTTGCCCCCTCTAAATGCCTGCGCGGTCCGCGAGCAATATATGGACTACTTTGTGGGTAGGGGGGCCATTGCTCTGCCTGACGATGTGTGAGAGGCATTTTTAAATAAATATTATTTTTCAACCAACCTATGATTTCTTGTCATTTCCGTATACTTTTTAGCTTATTTTACCTTGAAATTTTTTCCCTTTGCCTTCGACAGTGGGAATGCATTTTCTGGGCAAAAGGAGGTAACAGTCTCTTCTTCCCAAAAAGATTATTCTCATGTTGTGTGTTTGATACCTAATCTTTGGTCTAGAGAAGGTTTGTACTGCATAACTGACACCCAAAATACTCCTTTTCATCACCAGGTCAGACATGTGTGTATTCACAAAAATGCTGTGCTCCGTGTTTTCGTACAAAGCACTGTGGGTGTCATTTACATAAGTCAAATCCACTATGCTCTACAAGTGCAGTGAAAAAGTGCCCTGGAAAAGAAACTTGCAGTGCAAACTGGACTTGCCTTTAGTAAATAACACCCATTGCCCCCCATATCCTTTACATTTGACATACATAATGCATTGTGTTTTTCAAATAAGGAAGCCACACATTTAGAAAAGTAAAAAAGTTTACTTGCAAAACATTCACAAGTGCGTTTACAAACTTCTTGCCCAAAATGACCACATCTTGGTTATTTACAACATTGTTTACAAACATTCCGCAATTGGTAAAACCAGGCATGGAGCAAAACAGAACCTAGGAACTAGGAAAGTTCAACTTTGTAAAGTGAAGACAAGATCAGACATGACTATATGTTCAAAGTGTGTTTGATCTTGCCTTCATCACATGGGGGGGTCACCCCTGGAAAGTGGAAATTTAGAACATGCACACAATTTGGGTCTGAAAATGGTCATTAGATGGTAAAACACATGTCTAGAATCTTCAAAAGTGCCATTTTCCATCATGGGGATCAATGGACGTTTTTTGGGGGTGCAACCCCTTCACCACAACCACTTTCGTAGTTCGTAAAGTGGTTGCACCCCCAAAAAAACGTTGTCATTCATCCACCATGATGGGAGCTATCACATGTGGACACAATGTGTGCATGTTCCAAATTTCACACAGTTCTTAACTTGCAAATGTGTTCAGAAGCAGGCACAAATGTGTGTTAATTACTTGGTGCGTTTTCAGATTTTTCCTAAAACATCAATGATGTTCTTCAATTTTTGTTGAACATCATTGATGTTTTGCTTTATGTAATCTAGATCTCTATTGCAGACCATTATCTCCCTGATGAGTACGTGGGCACTCTCTGTGGTAAAGTGCGATTTTTCTTCCACAACATCCACGTCACCTAAAAACCAAAAATAAACAAAAATAGGGTGTTGGAAATGAGGCAGCCATACATTGATTAGCTTACCAGTAGCTATGTTCTCCCACACTCACCTGTTGTGGTGACAAGTTCTCCAATTTCTATAATCTCTCCTTCCTCCTCCTCCTCCTCTGCTTCTGCTCTTTCCCCTTTTTTGGGAGGTGTTGGTTTTGGGGTTTCCTCAGACGGCCCAAGTTTTCGCTCCCCTATGAGAATGTACAAAAGGAAGATTTAGCAACACAATCTATTGAGGGCAGAAATAGGAAATGACAAACATTGCTTGAAAGTGAGGGACAATATTTTTGGGTGTCCAGTTACAAATGACACCAACATGAATGTAGTCACTTTGTAAAGGTGCTAAACTTATAGCTTTTTGGTCGACGTTTGGGTGATGGCGACCCCCCTCTAGTATCCACTGGAGCACATGTGTGGAAAAGCCTAATAAAAAGTGGGTTTGGGTGTCCCAGCACTAGTGCTCTAGAGTCCAGATGGGTAAACAGCTACTGGGTGACGTCTCCTTTACATTGAATAAATTGGCTGGACAGTCTTGATGACATTTCTAGAGAGAACAAACTTCCTTTCCCCCAAAAAACACCAAACATCGTATTCTAAGTGGCCGAACGATCGAGGTTGAGTACGATCGAATGAACACACACACGACCCTGACAGTGGCATAAAGATCGAGGTTGAGTACGATCGAATGCACAGACGAACCTGAAAGTGGCCATTTTGGAATGTACAACTTTGTAAAAATAAAACCACATGGAGCAGTATGCAAGCAAGAAATCAAACACAAAACACAACTACTTACTTTTTTGAAGAACTCTTTCTGTACTGATCAGCCTCCCTCAGTTTCAGGTCTGACCAGCGTTTCCTCAGTTGCTCCTTGGATCGTTGTACCCCAAAATGATTGTACAGCCTCCTCACAACTTTAGACATGATCTTGGCCTTGCGGACATTGGGGTTGAGGTAAGGCCCATACCTCCCATCATAGTCGCTCCTCTTTAATATGTCCACCATCTCCAACATTTCTCCAAATGACATATTGGAGGCCTTGAATTTCAGGCTCCGGGATCGGGACGTTTCTGCCTCCGGACTTTCCTCGTCCTCCTCCTCGTTGGTGGGATATTTCGGGCGCACCTGCTGTGTCCCCGCCATGTGCTTTCCCCACTGCGCCGTAAAGAGAAGGGGTGGGGAATAGACGAGAAAGATCGTCGGGGCGGGCGGAGTTTGACGCATGCGCACTGTATATAAAACGTCACACGCCTGTGTCGTAGCCACAATCTGGGAGACGAGGGGAGAGAAAGCTCACGCACGAGACGATCGCTAGAAACGAAGGTACAATTTGACGTTGGTACATAACTAGCCTAGACTGATTCGAACTTGAGGCTTCTTTATGGAGAAGATTAGGAGAGTTTAGCCTGACATTATTTATATTGTTTTGTGTGGTGTTGTGTCTTGCAGAGATGATGGAGGGCTTCAACGATGTGAGTTTTCTCCCCCTCTTCATTGATAAATATAGGGAAATGCCCCTATTATGGCAAGCAAAACACCGCGACTATAGCAACAGACCAAAGAGGTACGCAGCCATGCAGAAACTTGTGGCATTTGTAAAGCCAAACATGCCCACGGCAACCGTGGCGAAGTTAAGAGTAAAAATTGCTAACCTGAGGAGTACCTATTTCCGGGAGCGCAATAAGGTCCGGAAGTCCCTAGCATCTGGAGCTGCAGCAGATGAGGTCTATGTCCCCATGCTCTGGTACTATGAGAGGCTCCACTTTCTCAAAGACCAGGCTAATGTCAGGAAGTCACTCTCGACTCTTCCTTGCACGCGTCCTTCCGTGTACGCCACCCCTGATGAGGCTTCCGAGGACCAACCTGGGCTTTCCAGTATGGAAGATGTGCAGGAGCCCAGCTTGAGCCAGGTATAGTAGTTTTGTTACCATTTTTGAGAATAATGAATGATGTTCACTTAATTCAGGATCCCCAATTGCTTAGTTCCTAACGTGATTGACATATCAACTGACAGTAGTGTTGGAGACATTTTTGTGAAGAATCTAAACTGCTGGGCTGAGAATTGTATGGTTTTCTATTTGTAAACATTTTGCAACAGTCAATAGATGAAAATTGTGTGTTTTTGATGAACAAATAACTGAAACTATGTCGCTTTTTCATACACAGGAAGACCTCAGCCAGGAGGTGGCTGTGGAAGGTGGCAGTCAGGAGGAGGCAGGGGTTAGTGGCAGCCAAGAGGTGGGTAGTGGCAGCCAACAGGGGGGTAGGCGTAGGAGCCTGACTGTCTCCCAAGTCTCTCCCCTCCGCCTTCCCTACAGAAGGGCGAAAAGGATGGGGGAGGTGGGAGAGTCAGCGCTCCAGCTGATCCGAGATGCTTCAGCCTCCCTATATGCCACACCCACCTACGAGGAGGCCTTTGCCTCCTTGGTTGCCATTGAAATGACGGGTATGGAGGCGGGGCAACGCAGCATGTGTGAGGATGTCATCCTCAAAGTCCTAAATGAGGGGATGGCTGGGGGGATGACTCCCCTCACACATGTTTGCGATAGTGACCTTGCTCCGCCTCCTCCTCCTCCTCCTTCTGCCACCCCACCAGCACGACAGCCACAGCGTGCAAGGAAGCGTGCAAGGAAGACAAGAGAGTGACGACCTGGATTCAGTCTGGTCTGAGAGAAGATGGAGCCTCTCGTAGTACCAGAGCCTGGGGACCTAGATGGCATCTGCTGCAGTTCCGGATGTTTTGGACTTCAGGACCAGATTGCACTCCCTTATTATTTAGATAGGTACTCCTCAGGCCCCCAATTTTCTAAGCTTGAAAAATGATGGTTGCCGTGGGTGTCCAAGGCTTTGCAAATTCCCCAAGTTTCACCATGGCTGCGTTCCTCTTTGGTTTGTTGCTGAGACCTAAATAAAGGTTTTTTTGATTTGAAATAATCATTGCCTATTGTGTTTTACTTTTCTACAATGACAGTTTTTCTTTGAGTAGGCAGGTACATTTCACAAATAATAAAGTATAATTAACAAGGGGCACCAACAACCAACAAACTCCTAGTAAATTTTAGCAACAAATACAAATGTTAATAATGTGGTTTTGCTAAGTTGAGACACAACCCCCCTCCAAAAAGACAAATCATCCTAAAAATATAACAAAAATTCTTTTACGATCTGAGTAAAAATAAACATGTAGTGTATAAATCCTGAAAAGTAATAAAGAACTAAGTTTGTGAGAAGTGCGGGTGAATAGGAGCAGCTAAAACATGTCATTCTTCTTGCATTGTAAAGAAAAAGAGAATGCGCTGCATTAAAGACATTTTAACATTGCAGCGTGACGAATGTGCTGTGTCGATTAGGAAAGGTAGTTTTACCTGACCGAGTGCTTCCGTCACAGAATTTCTTCTGAGCATGCGTAGCACTTTGTCCATCAGACAACGCTACACACGATCGGATTTGGTGTGATCGGACCGTGTTGTCAAAAAATCTATCCAGCAGGAGATAGGACTTTGTCCGTCGGACAATCCGACGTACACTGTCCGATGGTGCATACACACGGTCGGATTTTTCAACAACATTGTCCGATCGGACAGAATCCATGCGAAAATCCTACCATGTGTATGGGGCTTAAGGGCTTATGCCAAAACTGATAAAAACAAGCTCCCCTGTGCATGTCCTTAATGCTGTTTCTTTTTACACAGCCCAGTTGGAGCTCAGTATGTGTATAAAGCAGAGAGGGATATCATTGCGCAAAAACGTCTTTATTAAAACACATCCACACATAATAAAAAGCTATGCACATTACTGTGTGCCTCCCTGGCACCCAGGGATTATCTGCCTGTAATTATTATAACTGGCGCTGACTGCCACTCTGGAGGCGGCAGCCAATGCTGTGTATGGACAGAGGTAATAGACATGAAAGAGGTCAACTACATCTGGTGAGTCTGGACCCATTGGGGTTGGGGTACAGTGTACGTGGAGTGAATTGAAGAGAAAAAGCACTGCACTGTCACTTTAAAGTGGTTGTAAACCCTTACAAACCACTTTGACCTACAGGTAAGCCTAGATTAAGCTCAGGGCAGCTGCACTCTCTCAATGCTGATGCATTGATTCGGAAGAGACAAATTGTATAAAGTGCGCTACTCTTATTTTACATCTACATGTGCTGGATATATTCAAAAACAAAAAAACCTAATAATTTTTTTCAATGAAAACGTTGCACTTTCTTAGCACAATGGACTTTCTTGTTTGAATGTTTAATTAATATTTTCATGGGGTCACGGATTGCACTTTAATTCAGGTACTGGAACTTTTTGGCACATTTTATTTGAATGATGGTTGTATCAAACATTTTTATTTATTTAATATCTTTATTACTTATTTAGGTTTTTTTGTTTTTGAATATATCCAGCACATGTAGATGTAAAATAAGAGTAGCGCACTTTATACAATTTGTCTCTTCCGAATCAATGCATCAGCATTGAGAGAGTGCAGCTGCCCTGAGCTTGTTGCTAATTAATATTGCACAGGTGTTATAATATCAGTGTGAAAGTTACAGTACCTACAAACTATAGTATATATACTGGAATTTACATTTTTTATACTGCTAATGGCAGCGATCAACGACTTATAATGGGACTGCAATAGTGCGACTGACAATCGGACACTAGGGGGAACTGACTAACTGCCACTGACATCAGCAGTGACATTAATACAGTGATCAGTGATAATAGTGTATGCTGTCACTGTACTAATGACACTGGCTGGGAAGGGTTAACATCTAGAGTTAAGTATGTGCCTAACTATGTGTAATGTGTGTGCAGTGTGCTGCTTTTACTAAGAGATCTCTCAGTTTCTCATCCCTGCAAACTAATAGATCGCTACCTCTGTACAGAGCTATGTATTGTTTACCAACACAAGAGCTTTGGGCTGTGATTGCACACAGCTAATCAACAGGTCCTGGCTGTGAATCATTGGTTGGGACTTGCTGACAGTCCCCAGAAGTAGGCAGCGATGTACGGGTACGTCGCATTGCCTACGGCGGCTGCCCATCCGAAGTACATTGCGGGCGGATGGTCACTAAGTGGATATATATAAATAGAATGTAATAGGTGAAAGAGGATGTAGTGTTCGCTTAATTCAGGGAAAAACACATTTAAACAACATTTTAAATAGGCCTTAAAAACAAGTAAGGCAACAGATCTAACATTTAGCTGGGTTGTGTTTGGGTTAGAAAACAGAGACAATGAACACTTCTGAGTGTTTAGAGTGTTTATCACAGACTTTTTAGATGATATCAGCACATGATATTTTCCTGCTAATTTCATCTAAGACCCTGTGGGTCTACATTAACCACTTCAATACCGCCCACTGTCATATGACGCCCACAAGGTGGATCACCCATCCTGGGTGGGCGTCATATGACGTCCTCGGGTTCCCGGCCGCCTGGGGGGCGCGCGCGCCGGCGCGCGCACGCCCGCGGCATTGCTCGGGACCCGATGCGAGTGCCCAGCGGCTGCGATGTCCGCCGGGCACCCGCGATTGCCCGTTAAAACAACGGGACCGTGCGGGACCGTGGAGCTGTGTGTGTAAACACACAGCTCCACGTCCTGTCAGCGGAGAGGAGACCGATCATGTGATCCCAGTACGGAGGAACACATGATCGGTCTTCTCCCCTTGAGTCCCCTCCCCCCACAGTTAGAATCACTTCTATAGGGAACACATTAACCCCTACAGCGCCCCCTAGTGTTAACCCCTTCCCTGCCAGTCACACAGTCACAGTAATCAATGCAATTTTATAGCAACGATCACTGTGTAAATGTGAATGGTTCCAAAAATGTGTCAAAAGTGTCCGAAGTGTCCGCCGCAATGTCGCAGTCACGAAAAAAAAATCGCAGATCGCCGCCATTACTAGTAAAAAAAAAAAATTCAATAAATCTATCCCCCATTTTGTAGACGCTATAACTTTTGCGCAAACCGATCTATATACGGTTATTGCGATTTTTTTTACCAAAAATATGTAGAAGAATACGTATCGGCCTAAACTGAGGAAAAAAATTGGATATTTATTATAGCAAAAAGTAAAAAATATTGTGTTTTTTTCAAAATTGTCGCTCTTCTTTTGTTTATAGCGCAAAAAAATAAAAACCGCAGAGGTGATCAAATACCACCAAAAGAAAGCTCTATTTGTGGGAAAAAAAGGACGTCAATTTTGTTTGGGTGTAACGTCGCACGACCGCGCAATTGTTAGTTAAAGCGACGCAGTGCCGAATCGCAAAAAGTGCTCTGGTAAGGAAGGGTAAAAACTGGCCCGGTGCTGAAGCGGTTAAGGGCCCTTTCAAACTATTGTGCGTATGGATTGAGCTGTACAGTAATGTGCGTTATCTATGTGTTATCACATTGTACAATAACATTCTGTGCATGTACATTGCAGTGCTTTGCCATTTCAGGTGGCACCCCAATGGTTAAACAAACCCTCCTACCACGCAGCACTCTGTTGGGGTGGGAAAAAAAGGAAGGTATGTTTTTTAGCCTGCATATCTCCCAGCCGGTGACCCGTGAAAGATTAGGGCTCACAATCTCTTTGGCCATCTTCCTGTTTGGGTAAAAGACGGCAAGGCCACATTCTGCCCCACCACACAGTCATTGTCAGTTTGTCTAATACCTGCTCCGCTACATGCTGTGTGCGAATTATTGCCAACTCATCATGCTGCACCCACCCACAAGCAACTATCTGAGTATGTTAGACAAAATGCTGTACCAAATTATACTCAAGAAAGGAAAGGAACCTACAATTATAGAGTAGCCCAGATTGACAGAGATCATCTGAGGCTCACTAACTTCTTACTCATCTGGATGAAACTGAAAACTTTTGAGGGAGGGACTTCTTTACAGTAATCTGAACGTATAAAGGTGATAAAGAAGGAAGAAGCTCTGCTAGAAGCCAAACCTCAGAAACCAGTTACTTGCACAGGTTTTGAGCAATACGGTGAAAGTTCCCCCATGTAGTCAGCACAGACTGTTCTGGGTGTGCTGAAAGAGGTAGAGAATAGGACACATCCTGTTCTTGAAGTCCTAACGCAGACAATTCCCCATGCACACGTTCCTGAAAATGGCTTTTCAGTAATGCTGGGTGGTTTAATGACCACAGGCTGGAAACCATACACAGTCAAAGTGAGGAAATTTCATCAGCACACCAAGGATTCCTCAAAAGAGTCCAAAGCTTTATTTTTATGGTCACTTAGACTTGGAAAAAAAAAGTTTATGCCCGAGAACCGGAAATTACGTCAGAGGTCGCTCCAATCTTCCAAGGGCATTGAGCTGAGTGGGGGCCATCTTCCCCTCACTCGGCTTTCTGCCAAGCAAATGGCTGCATCGGATTGCTTCTGGATGTTAGCGATGGCTATGGTAAGGCTGGAAACAACTGGGAAGCGGCAGGAAGGGGGGCACCTCTCCCGTCGCTTCTAAAAGGGATCTGGTAGCGAATCCACGACTGGGATCACTTTTTTCAGAAAACCAGCTGCCTAAGGGGAAAAACAATACCAGGGTTATGGCATCTAGCTGCAGTCATAACCTCTGTATGTAACATAAAAAAAATTTGATGTACATTACCAGATTACCAGTTAGGTGGTCGGCAAGTGCTAGGCTTGCTTTACTTATAGGAACTAAGACTGCTATAGGTGATTCTACACTAAGCTATATTCCCTGACCACTCTAACCATTACAGTACATTGGTTTTGACATAATTGGTTGATTAGTGTGATGGACAATATACAATGTCCGGTACATAATCAGTCCAAACATTGAAAAAGTCTAACTTGTGTGGTATTGCCATACTCAGAGTCAGGAGGAGTAGCAGAATTTGTTTTTGGGTTTAATTCTATATTTGACCATGCTGTGTGTGAAAAAAAATATCCTGATAAATTGACAATTGTCCTATTAAATTGACAATTGTCATTTCTTTCAGCATTTTCCAAAAACTTGCGGCCAAACAAAACCTCGGTCCAACCCAAGCATGACAAGTTCACCAGGAACTGGCCAGCTGAAAAAACAGAGGACTGCCTGTACCCATCCTTGACAAATGACTCTGGAGCCTCCTCAACAGAGTGACAGGCATGTGAAGCAATGTAGATAATCCCAGGATTCAATGATCTGCAAGAAAAATTACAAAAGTAAACATCAAATCACAGCAAGGTTAATAGGAAACACATCCCTATGTATATTAACTGTTTTTTTAAATTAATAAATATCTGTATTATTTTATGTTTTGTTTGGTGTTCCAACTAGAGTACAGGTTGTGCAGTGTATTAAAAACAGGGCAATGTTAAGAATGAATACAGTTGACAAAGTTTACATTTTAAGGCCCCTTTCACACCAATCAGATCCGCCTGTCCGCTTTTCAGGTGGACCCGATCGGACCACCCATTGTTCTCTATATGTTGGCATTCAATTTGCATGCGATAAAAACAGACGTATTGGGATATGTTCGCCATCCGTCGGGCAGAGCGGATCGGATGGAAATGGACATGCAGTCCTTTTCCATTTGATAACAGCGAGCTGTGTCTGTGTCTGCTGTGCATAGCGGAGCGGGCACGGACCTGTCATCTGTGTGCTCAGTGAGCAGCCAGATCCGCTTGGACGAATTCCTCCCTGTGTGAAAGGGTCAGTACACATCTTTTTAATGGATCTGAAATAAATGCATATAAACAAATGTAGATACATAAAAAAATTACACAAACTGATGTTAGTGCATGCTGATGTATGTGAAAAAAAAAAATCATCTGAACTTTTAAAATTGCATAAAACTGAGGTTTAGATAAACATTTTGGATAATTCCTACAACAAGCTTATACATGCTGAGAAAACAAATTGGTGGATTATCAGTAAAGCCACAACTATTCTTAAAAATGACTAAGAAGGAATCAGAATCTTCATATGTAATGAAGAAATATGTTTGTCTCCATGCACATCTCTGAAATTTAAATTATTAATACACATTGGTAAGATCTTTTTTTTATTTATTAATGCCATATGTTTGGGCTTGTTGGGGAATCCTGTGCTAGAAGCAGGGGTTCTCAGATCAACAAATTTCTAAATAAAGGGATCCCCTGCAGCAATACCTGGATAAACAACATCAGTATGGGCAGGTAGGGTGTGCTCCCTTTCAAAGTCGACTGCAGTATAACTTTAAGTTTGTTATAAATATTGAATATTATGCAACATAACCAATTATTCTCAAAGTTTTGTCATCCTACCCAGCCCGACATCCATTTCTCAGTCTTTCAAAGACACAGACCAGTCCATAGCTTTGTTTTGTTTTTATTTGAGGGGATTAAACTTGGATGGGGATTTTGGAATTATGGGAAGAAACATCTGTTGTTCCGGGCTGCCGCCATATGACGGCATTTCCTTTGCGGCCACTAGGGGGCACGCGTACACCACCGCGTCGCGGGGGACCCGATGCACGTGCCCGGCGGCCGCAATGTCCACCGGGCACCCGCGATTGCCCAGTAACTGAGCAGGACGTGGATCTGTGTGTGTAAACACACAGATCCACGTCATGTCAGAGGAGAGGAAAGCGATGGTGTGTCCCTTGTACATAGGGACACCGATTGGTCACCTCCCCCAGTCAGTCCCCTCCCCTCACAGTTAGAATCACTCCCATAGGGAACATGTTAACCCCTTGATCACCCCCTAGGTTTAACCCCTTCCCTGACAGTCACATTTATACAGTAATCAATGCATTTTTATAGCACGGATCGCTGTATAAATGTGAATGGTCCCAAAAATGTGTCAAAAGTGTCCGATATGTCCGACGCAATATCGCAGTCACGATAAAAATCGCAGATCGCCACCATTACTAGTAAAAATAAATAAATAATAAAAATGCTATAAATCTATCCCCTATTTTGTAGACGCTATAACTTTTGCACAAACCAATCAATATACGCTTATTGCAATTTTTTTACCAAAAATATGTAGAAGAATACGTATCAGCCTAAACTGAGGAAAAATTTTAAAAAAAAAAATTTGGATATTTATTATAGCAAAAAGTAAAAAATATTGAGTTTTTTCAAACTTGTCCCTCTTCTTTTGTTCATAGTGCAAGAAAAAAAAATTGCAGAGGTGATCAAATACCACCAAAAGAAAGCTCTATTTGTGGGGACAAAATTATAACAATTTCATGTGACAGCGCTGAAAGCTGAAAAATGGCTTGGGCAGGAAGAGGGTGAAAATGCCCTGTACTGAGGTGGTTAAGGTTTGAACATGCACTACAGACACAGATTTAGCCATTGTGATATATAACATCTTTATAAATAAAACCAAGTTTCCTAAACAAGCAAAAACTACCTTTTTGACAAACAGAAGTGCAACTTTAACCACTGAAATGTGTTGTGTACAAGTTAAAAACTGTTTTTGCTAGAAAATTACTTAGAAGTAGAACCCTCAAACATTATAAAAAAAAAATCTATTTGTGGGAAAAAAAATGATAAAAAAATGTATTTGGGTACATCGTTGCATGACCGCTCAATTGTCATTCAAAATATGACAGCGCTGAAAGCTTAAAAATGGCTTGGTCAGGAAGGGGGTGTTCGTGCCTGGTAGGCAAGTGGTTAAGGAGATTCTCACCCTCTCTGTGTGTCCTGTTTATCATTATCATTTAAGGTGAAAGTAAAAAAAAAAATCCCAAATTGTGGGTTGTCCCCACGAAAGTAATAGAGGGGAAATCTTCCAATAGGTACACTAGTTCTGGTGACCTAGGGGTCCCCGAGGAATTCACCTAATTTTATTTGGCTATGGGACAGGATGTGAAGGGAAATCTCCACAATGGGACACAGGTGGTGAAAAAAATTAAATAGGGGTTATAACTCTCCCTTGTTCTATCCAAAATTGAAAAAAAAAAAAAGTTTTGCTTATAGTTCTACTTTAAATCATGATGAAGGGGGGATTTTGTGACCCAAAAATACTGTTACCTTAGCATATGTGATAAACACTACAGAAGCCGTCTTTTTTTTTTTTTAATCCTGTATTCCTTCTGAAAAAAAGAAGAAATAAGAGTGGTGCGCTTATTCAATAACGTGCCATCAATTAATATACTTGAATGAACATGATAAGTATCCAAAACATACACATAGCTAAATGTGAATAAAAAGTCCAACTAAAGCCCAATGGTAGGAGTCAGTTCATATATAGGTAGAAATCTCATAGGGGTAACTTGATAGAAGAGAAAAACAGACAACACATCAATCCAAATATCGACTTATATTTATGAATTGGCTGCTCACCTCCAAAAAGGACCCAAAGGTCAAACAAGGCTCATCAGATAGTCAGATAAGAAATCCTGCTGATGGATCTGTAAAGACATCCAGGTCTCAAGCGAAGACAAAAAACTACATCTAGATCTTGGTATCAAAACATCGTGGGAAGCTCCACTTGTAGAGCAAACAGCTCGCTCAAAGGAATGGCACTTCTTGTATAAATGGCCCTCAAAGGAAACAAAGAACAGCCATAGTGCAATATTGCCAAATAAAAAGTACCTTTATTAAGTAAAATAAGGTGCTTACATCAAGTAAGAATCAAAAAACAATGGGAGTAGTGACACATTCACCTCCTCACCGCACTTCCGTAAAACGCCAACGGAAATTACGTCACAAGGCTCCACCCTGGAGCCTTGGTGGGAGCCTTGTGATGTCATTTACGGTGGCGTTTTATGGAAGTGTGGTGAGGAGGCGAGTGTGTCTGTATCGCTACTCCCATTGTTTTTTACTGCAGTTTTTATTCTTACGTGATGTAAGCAGCTTCTTTTACTTTATAAATGTACTTTTTATTTGGCAATATTGCACTATGGCTGTTCTTTGTTTCGTTTGAGCGAGCTGTTTCTTCTACATGTGGAGTTTCCCAAGCTGTTTTGATACCAAGATCTGGACGTAGCTTTTTCGTCTTCGCTTGGGACCTGGATGTCTTTACAGATCCATCAGCAGGATTTCTTTTCTGACTATCTGATGAGCCTTGTTTGACCTTTGGGTAATTTTTGGAGGTGAGCGGCCAATTCATAAACATAACAGTCGATTTTTGGATTGATGTGTTGTCTGTTTTTCTCTTCTATCAAGTTACCCCTATGAGATTTCTACCTATATATGAACTGACTCCTACCATTGAGCTTTAGTTTTTATTCACATTTATCTATGTTTATGTTTTGGATACTTACATTTGTTCATTCTTTAAGTATTAATTGTTATTGAATAAGCGCACCACTCTTATTTCTTCTTTTTCTATTTGGTTACGCAGTGTTTTTTGAGTACACTTCTAAGTGGTTGCAGCTAATTTACGATCACTATACATTTATTATATATTTCTTCTTTTCTGAGTTTGTTTTTACTATATTTACTGTGAGGTTCTCTTAAAAAATTACACATAGTAGCGCTCAAGTTTTTTCCTTTTCAAAATGTATTCCTTCGGAGGTGCCCTTTCTAGGGCCCTTTATGTTGAGAGCTGCCTAGCCAGATCCAATGTACTCTACACCACAGACCCTACACCCACTTTGCAAAACTGAACCCACATCAGATCCAGCGCCTCCTATCTTTCAGATCAGCTTTAATTAAAGGACAGCACACTTTCTAAAAGAACCATGGTCATTTGGCTTCTGGATCAGATATTATCTTTCAAAAACCCACACTCATATTTAAATAAATCTTTAAAGAACTTTCCTAGAGGGTAGTTTAGTCCCATTATGAATAGAACATCTATTTTTTTCCCCGATGAACATGTGGTTATCTAACCTTTCCATGTTCTTGGCTCACTGAACTGTCTTACTTGTACTACTTATTCTGCTTTTCAATCTCTCCAAGCTGCTTGCATTAATCCTAAACCTTGCAAACCTCCATGACGGAATCAATCGATCAGCCAAATCGTTTGATGTTATATAAAAGATTGGTCTTGAGGCATATAGATCGTGAGATGATAACTAAAGCTGCTTTGACACTGCCGTTGGGGCTTAATACAAATAATAAAAAAAAAAAAAGTAAAATCATTGTTATTTAGCTTACAGTTGATTTGGTACTATTAATTTGACTCTGTTTCCACCCTTGTACTGCGAGCTGTTATTATGAACACAGTTTAGATACAAAACCTTCAGACTAAATATTCTCAGACAACATTGAGAAAAGCTTAAGTCACTCATTGCAGCCTAGGTGATTTTAAGCTGTGCCCATTTAACCTAAATAAGCTGAAATTGAATCTTGTGCTTTCTGGCAATAATGCTGAAAAATGCCATGACATTTTGTTTAACCCCTCCACTGCTGATTTCCTAAGCACCAGAGAGCAGACGTGCGTGGATGTCTTAACCAATAGTGGTCTAAGAAAAAAAAAAAAAAACAGGAATGAGGTTATGCCTCATAGCTGAGAACATAAAATCCAGTAAAATAAATCAAGCATGTGCACAGCTGAGGGGAGCTTTTCTGAAACCAAAAAGGCAGATGTAGTGAAGGATCAGGGATCCTTCCAAGTGGAAGAAAAGCATTTCCCTATGAAAGCAGACATTCTATTTCCTGTTTCCAGCTGTTGCTGAATTATTTATCCAGGTTTGTCTAGCGCTTGATGCATTTTGCATTACATAAAATCTACTGTAGAGTAAAAAATTCGGACTTGTACCTGTTTTGATAAAATGCAATAGTTCCAGCAGGAGAGCAGCAAGAGATTTGTCGTTGCCTTAATACAATACAAAATAGTGAAGGGTAAAGCAAAACGAGCATTCTATTGACGTATTTTTTAATCTCTTTGAATGCTTTTCTTATCTGCCCTATTTTTCATTTCTAGTTATGGACTGCTATAGAAAGGGCATCTAACACAGTTTCTGTGTAGTTAATTACATGTTTTTTCTTACTTAACTGTAAATTTTTCCAAATCCCTCCTGAAGTTTTAGTAATAAAAAGCTAAAAGTTTCTCCCTCTGCAGTGAACTGTTTTACGATGGTACAGCCTCATTGCATCTGATCCCCATTTCAATGATTCAACCAAATCAGCTTCTCTTGTACCTTTATTCCTAAGGTTTCTCAGCACATACACCTCCATAATCTTCATGGTATGCCTCACTTAGCAGCTTAATCAGTGTGATTGTTCTGATAAATTACTTCTAAAGTGGCTTTAAAATGAAAAATGCTGACAGATAGGATTTTTGTGACAAGAGAGACCTTATTCGTTTTTTGGTCCTAAAACGGAGTTCCACCTAAAAGTGGAACCTCCGCTGAACTGCTTCCTCCCCCCTCCGGTGCCACATTTGGCACCTTTCAGGGGGAAGGGAGGAATGGGTACCTGTTTTTGACAGGTACCATTCTCACTTCCAGGAGACGGCGCTGTCCCTCAGAAGCCTCCTTCCCCCACCGCCGTGTCAATTAGTAAGCAAAGCGCGCTTTGCGCATGCGCAGTAGGGAACCGACTGTGAAGCCGAAAGTCTTTACTGCTGGCTTCCCGTACGATGAATGGCGGCGGCACCAAAATCGACTGGGGTGCCGACATCGTGGGCCACTTAACTTCTTCCCTCTATTTGTGAGCATTATTGTACACTGACCCACATATGAGCAGCTTAGTATACCTTTATGGCACTGTTTTTTGCCGTGATGATGTGACTTCTATGTGTATGCGTGGGAGTAATGTCATCGCGGACTGGCCAAGTCCGAGTCCGAAAGGAAGATGGGGAGAAGGTGGAAGCATCCATGACAATTGAGAGTGTTGATACCACAGTGCTGGAGGTGAACACTAGGCAAGTAAGTCTGTCATAATGTGCTAATATGTGATGCATACTAGTACATTATAGCATAAAGCTTCCTCGGGCCAATTATAACATTTGTATGTGGAGGTTTAATTTTGCTTCAGGTTAGTATGGCTCTTGCTGAGGGACAGACTTAGAAAGGGCAAATGGTATTTAATTCATCATGTATCTCACTACCTAACTTATTTGCACAAAAATTACAAGTTTGGGCACTTTTACAAACTGGTGGAACAAACTTTTAGGGCCCATTCACAACTGTCCATTGCGGTGCTATTCATTTTCAAGGAAATGCGCCTCTAATGCACATGTGTTGAAGCATGCCACAGCACACAGTAATGCATTACTGTGCATTGTGGTGCACAGCCTGGGTAAAAAGTATGCCTGTCTTTTTTTTTTTTTCTGTCGGTTCTGTTGCATTGGCAGACCATTTAAATTAATAAGTTGCACCTAAATCAAAGTACATTAAAAAGCATACATTACCATAAGGCATCAGAACAGATGGGTATAAATGGGTCCTTAAGCTTGAAATAACCTTTATGTATATCATAAAAAGGAGCTGCTAATAAAGCATTGTGATGTTTTTTTTTTTTTATCTTACTGTATATAAAAATAAAAGATTTTAGGAGTGGGAAATTACTTCTTCATAATTTTTTTTAGTGGAGGACAGTTGTTGATACCCCTAGATATTTTAGCTCTATGGATGCTCACAAAGGTAACACAGTAATAAAGGGGGTTTCCTTTGGGGACAAGAGTATTTTCACTCCTTTTGGCTTTCTTGCACAGGTTAGGTCATTCTGAACTTTGCATAAAGATGTCATCAGATTTTTCCTATGATGATGTTGTAAGATATGTGCACTGGAAGCCACTAAAGATGGTGCTGTGAAAGCTCACCTTTCACAGAGCTTGCGGTAAGATTTCCTGATAACAAGGAAAATCAGAAGCCTCCTAGATGTTTTAGTTGAAAAATGTATGAAAACTGAAGCCTAATATAGTTGGCAATATCAACTAATCAAGTGAAAGTTCCCTAATGTCAATGTCAGCCTCTGGTATTGCTACTGTAGCAGAATCTCTGACCCCTTCCAGTCTAATGGGAACCTTCAAGGCCAAAGATAGCTGACATCCTTCAATATGTGGTGGGTTGTGAGGCATAGTCAGTGCAAAGGTGGTAAAAGTCATTGGGGCGACTTCTTGGATGTAAAAGAGTTTTTTTTTTTTTTCTTTGACAGTCCTTTTTATATTTTGCAACGGAAAGAGGGTTAGGGCCAGGACACCCCTATATAGTTGCAATTTCAAATGGCAAACTTCGTCACTTTTGGTTGGACTGCAAGGCGCAGTCCTAACCCTGCACTGCCCTCTAACTTCAGGATAGGCCCTCACACAGCCTGGAAGCCTGATGCACCCCCATTCTCTGGTCTAGCAGCCCAGGGGAGACGACATACGTCCACCCAGACGACGGTCTGGATGGCACACAAGAACCTTGATCACCTGACCTCACCCGAATATATAGGCTCTTCCAGCAGGCCAAGGGATTCAACAAAATCCATGCCCATTGGCTGAGATACCCCATATACCCATAACCTGACCTTGAGTTGTCCTTCTCAATCTAATACCTCCAAGTGCCCGGCCACCTGGTGGTAGAAGGGGAAAGTATAACAAGGTCAAACTTAGGGAGAAGTCAATGGATCCCTAGTAATTAACTACAGTAACTACTCCTGACAAGCAATTTGGTGAGGAGCTCCCTGACTAAACCCCAGGGGGCTACACTACTTATTAGGTGACTGTTTTGGAGTTGCCGAGTGATCTAATCATTTAAAGACAGTATCGAGAAATCACATGTTCAATACTGCCCAAAGATATAATAGATAACTAGCAGGTGATAGAGTTGCACATGTCAGTTACTGACATTAAATGGATATGCAATGACATAGCAAACACTTTCTGTACTAATTCAAGTTACACATTATACTGTATATGCAAAGACCTATGGGTTTATTCAGTAAGACAGCGCAAACTGAAGCCATATCTCAGCTGACCAGACAGCAATGAACCAAAATCTTATTAGTCGTATATGATCCTGTACTGGGGTATTAAATCTGATAACATGTATAGTATTTTTATAACAAAATAAAGGATAAAAGTAAGACAACATTACAGCTAAACTGCCAGTAAAATTGACTTTTCAGAGAAAACTGGCAATGCAGCTGTAATCTAACTTTTATAATTCAATATAACAATGCTTTCCAATAAACAGAGAAATAATATTGATTATGAGTAAGGCTTAGTAGTCTCTGAATCAATACTCACAAAACTTTTCACTCTAGAATATAAATTTAGCTATGATTTTATCAGACATGTAAGCAATTATCATTCCTGTTACCTAACTGTTCAATATATTTTATTACAGTATTTACTACATCTTCAATTCTGTTGCATGGAATAATAAAAGGTCAGCCAAATGAAAACTGATCTTTAACTTTTGGGGCGACGCTTATGAGTTTAATCACTCACCAGCTTTTTATATCTCTTGGGGACTCTCTTGGAGTGAGTTCCCATCTCCACCCATCTACTATAGCAATCTCAGTCCTCCTGCTGGACTTTTTGTAGAAGTAGAAGTAAACTCCTTATATTTAAAGTGATTGTAAAGTCTTGTTTAACAGCAAAAACAAACAAAAAAAAAACATGTTATACTTACCTCCTCTGTGCAGTTGGTTTTGCACAGGGCAGCCTGGATCCTCCTCTTCTCTGTTCCCTCTTCACTGCTCCTGGCCCCTCCCTCCTGTCGAGTGGCCCCACAGCAAGACGCTTGCTCTGATTCGCTAACTGACTTTGATTGAAAGCTGTGGGAGCCAATGGCACCACTGATGTGTCTCAGCCAATCAGGTGGGAGAGTCCTGAATGGCCAAGGGACTTGTCAACATCACTGGACAGAGATGGGTCTCAGGTAAGTATTAGGGGGTGCTAGGGAGGCTGCTACACACAGAATGCTTTTTATCTTAATGCTTTTTATCTTAATGCATAGAATACATTAAGATAAAAAACCTTTGTCCTTTACAACTCCTTTAACTCCCTTAAAGGGGCTGATTTACTAAATCTGAAAAGTGAGAAATCTATTGCAGCTCTGCATAGAAACCAACCAGCTTCCAGGTTTTTTGTCAAAGCCTAATTGAACAAGCTGAAGTTAGAAACTGATTAACTACCATGCACCAGATTTTTCACTCTCAAGTTTTAGTAAATCCACCCCAAAACGTCTCTGGGCTCCCTTGCTGGCATTAACAGGGTCTTCCTCTTGGTATGGTATCTTCCGCTGTCTTGATTGACCAGGTTGTGATAAACATCCTAACGTGCGAGCTCCATTTACGTTCTGAAGAAGTTTGCAAACAGGAAAATAAGCAAATTGCAGAAGAGACATAGCATGTATCTTTTGCAAGTAAAAAGCCCATTTTTGTTTTTAAGGCAAAGGTACGTTTTAATACTACATAACAGAGCTTCAAAAAGTAGGACAGGCTGGTGACTAGACATGGGCCAAACACCCCCCAATGTTCAAACCTAAATGGTGAACCCCATTGAAGTCTATGGGAGCCAAACAGGAAAATCAAAAGTACCAATGCAAAAATGTTTTTTAAAAACTATTTTTTTTTCAGGAGCAGTGATTTTAATTATGCTTAAAGTGCAACAATAAAAATGAAAAATGTCTTTAAATATAGTGCATGTCCCCTTAATGTGCCTGTAAAGTGTCACATCTGTAGCACGCATAGAACATGCTGCAGCAAAAAGTCAAATCCCATTTAAAATGGGCACCCGGCTACTGAAAAAATCAAGAAAAAAACTGTGTGCGGTCTCCCCAGTCCATACCAGGCCCTTTGGCTCTGGTATTGATTTGGAGGGGAACCCCACGCCAAAATGTAAAAAAATGGTGTGGGGCCCCCAGCAACATTCCTACCGGACCCTTATCTGGCCATGCAGCTCAGATGGTCAGGAAAGGGGGGGAACAAGCGAGTTCCCCCCTCCTGAACCATACCAGGCCACGTGCCCTAAAAAAAGGGGGGGGGGGGGTGGGTGCTTTGGGGGGAGGGGGGGGGCTCTGCCCCAATACTCCAATGCACCTTGTCTGGCAACACATCCTGTTTGCACTCCATGCTGGTTTCAGTGGTGTCCATCCACGGTGACATCATCAAAGAGCGCCAACAGATCCCAGCAAGGCTCTCATACGGCTGTGTCCCTTGCACAGCGTTACATTGTACCTTGCTACAAGACCTTTTCATCCCCTGGCACCAGACCCAGCAGAGAATAGCCCATCCACACCCACCAACACCGGGATGGTATTGTACAGGCTTTAAATGACTTTTATCTTTCAAAAAGAACAGTAAAACCATTGATTATTTAGCTTCCACACTTCGCTCACCTTGCCATAAATTGATGGTTCTGTTTACAGCATACCAATTCAGTTAGCGCTGTCCATTTTATGTTGGTAGGTAAATCAGTCAACTGGTACATATTCATAAAAAAATCAATACTGAATGCATTTGTGCTTTTAGAAGATAATGTATATTGGTAACGTATTTCTGTAACACTAATGAAAAAATATATTACCTTCCATCACTGAGAAACCCCCACTTAAGGGATCATGGACATTTACACTGCTCCATATCTTCCAGTTCACTTGAGATCATTACTCTGTCCTCAGTTCCTTCCCCTAGATGGGCAGATCCCATAACTCCAAGAAAAGGGATTTGTCACCACAGTACTCAAGATATATAAAACCATGAGGTGATTAATTTCAACCTGCTGGAATGTCCTCACATCTAAACTGTGGGTTTGATGCGGATTGACACTTTAACAATATGGAATATTTAAAATTTACAAGAAGGTGGCTACTGCATATGGTTTTATATAAACAAATGGATATAAAAGAAACTAATACTGTTCTTTAAATCACAGATATATACGTTTAGTTAGATGCTCTCTCTTTAGATAGTTGTATGTGATGTCTTTCTGGCTAACAGATACATTTAAATACTTAATGAACATATAATAGATAAATGCCCAGCTTGCTTGTGCAGCATATTATCTGTGTGAACTAATTTTACTAAACATTGTGAATAAGAATAGCATTGTTTCTCATTAAGTTAAAGGTACACAGCAAGTTATAGCATATGGAATAAAAGAGCACTAGCTAGGAAAATGCACTTAGCTAACATTCTGAAATACACAGTTGATCCTCTTTGTAGACAGCACAGGGGCATTATGTCCAAGACAAGGATTCAGTGATTGGTGCTGCTCAAATCGTTTTTGACTATGAATTATTTATATATTTAATTTTATATTTTTTATTCAATTGAATAATCCAGCGGAGACCGAATTCTTGTTTCCATTGGGAGCTCAACACAGAAATGCCTTGGAAAGTTGAAAACAGATTTCCATAAATTTGAATACATACGCATCTCTATTAAAATTTAACAATGTTATATCCAACGGCTGCTCAAATGCTTCCAGGTTACAGTAATTAAGTGGAAGTGATAATTGGGATTGTATTGCATTCCTTAGATGTGAGAGCTTCTTTTCTTTATCAAAGGTATTTTTAATTAGGTCTTAATCTCATTGCTGTTTTTTTCTCTTTTGCTGTTTTTTTTTTTTTTTTATTTCGATACACGCACACACAAAGAGCTTAAACAATCTAAGCAAATAATTCAAGCTGTCATGAAATAAGCAAAGTCCTTTAAATAATATTGTGTTTTTCATGTCAGGATGCGTTACATGCTACACACACAGTATTTATGCTTGATAGACAATTACAAGCCAGTTATGCATATTTCAAGACTGAATCAGGATGGAATTTTCCTCTGATATTTAGCTGAAAACTGTCATTTAGATTAACATATAGGAGTGTAATAAAACCAGGCTTTGAAAAAAAAAAATGAATGTATATTTGAGCAAAAAGCAAGCACTAAGCATTTCATTTTACAGCGAGCATTTAAATAACCTGTCTAAACACTCACAATGTCTTAAAAGCAGAAAACAGTTGAATGTTAAAAAATAACCTAAGCCAGGAAAATTTGAACAGTATCACAGTTAAACAGCAGATTGTTGGGCAACAGTTTGGCCAAACACTCGCTATGCAGAGAAGCAGGATGGGGATGACAGTGGCAGAGGCCATTGGGGCTCATTTATGAAAACTACATCAAAGGATACTTTATTCTTCCTTGAGAAGGGGCATTTAAGGGGTGATATGATTACCTTTTCCAAATACAATAATAGTCAATTTAGTGAACTTGGTATAACATTGTTCACGTTAAGGTTGCTGCAGATAACAAGGGAGCACTCTTTGCTTCTAGAGGAAACGAGGTTTAACCTCTGTATACAGAAAGATTTCTTAGCAATAAGAGCTATGAAAATATGGACTAGACTTCCTCAGGAGCTAGTTCTAGGCAGCTCACTGGAGTGTTGTTAAGTGTTGGAGTGTTGTTAAAAAAAAAAAGCTGAATGTGTTTTTAAAAGTATAGAATTTAACCGGCTACTAATATTAGTAATAACCATAATTTGATGACCCAGAGAATAGCCATGGAGGATGGAATTTTTTTTCCTGTTGGAGCAAACTGGGCCATGAATATAAGGATTTTTTTTAGGGTTCTGTTTATGCAGGTTTTCAATGAATTTATTTGTTTCATTTTCTATTCGTGGAACTTAATGGACTTGTGTCTTTGTTCAACCTGACTAGTTATGTAACTATATACGCTAACCTGGAGCAAATTTGGAGCTAATACAAATCAGACGGTACTAAAAAAAAATAAGAACGTAATAAGATTAAGATAAAGCCAACATCTGCATTTTTATTCTAGTCACTGTAGTCTAGTTTCACAAATCCACACTATCATTAGGTTGCCAAAAGGGAGGTGGGTTTTGCAACTGTGAAATCTTGGTAAGTATGAAGTCTGTTCTGAGGAATTTTGCAATCTTTGTGAAGTAGGATTTCTGAACCTTTTGTGGATGCATTTTAACAGGATGGGTGGTTTGTGGCCCTAGAGGCTGCTCACCAGCAACTGTGGGGTCTTGCTGGACCCCCAGAGGACTTTGTCTGTACAAGCTGGTGTGGTGCTCTGATCCTAAAGAATTTTGCAGTACATGACAAAATCCTGTGCAAGTAAAGGTGACCATAAAAATGTATTTGTCATTTTGTACAGCTTTTTACCTGCAAATTCCATAAACTTATGGAAAAGTTCCTTCCCTGCAGTTTCATTACAACAGTCAAGACTAAAGCACCTTGCCAATTACAGTACACAATGCACTTTTTTTAGAGCATCTTGCTAATGTACAGTGAGACATAATGTCAGGAAAGTCATTGTGCTTCTTGCAGTTTCAAGGAATGTAGCCAACATGAAGACAATAATAATACAAATAAAGGAAAATCTGACACCTAATTCTAGTAGCACTTATTTTACTATTATTACTTCCTTCAATTCTGTTATTAAGATTCCACCTAACAAGACAAAAATTAAAGAACTTTTCTATGCTTTAAGTGTATTAAGAATGCTTTTAAGCCACAGACTTTAATGTTCAAAAACCATTCTTAACTTTCAGCTTTTCACTGCACATTTTTATAGAATCCTTTGAGGTTAAATCAACCTGCTGTAAATGCATTTTGCTTCCTCCTTGCAAAATCCTTGAAAAGTTTCCCCTTTGTTATCAAAATTCTTTTAATAGAAAAAAAAAACAAAATCAACACAAATAACATGTTCTTTAAAAATGAAAAAGAAAATTATTCTGCCATGGTAAAAGTAACTGAGCTGGACATTCAACTGACCAAGTTTGGTTTAGGATAACATCGGTTTAGATTGTCACATTATTTAAATTTAAAGTGGCTCTCATGCAGTTTTTTTTTAAATTGTATTCTCTTTTTGTTCAAGTAGTTTTAGGTCATCCTTTGACATTATGTTTTGCCTTATGGAAAGAAAAAAAAAAAAAAAACAGACTTACAAAAAGTTACATATAAACCATCCAGGGTGTATCTTTTTCAGTTTTGGTTTTCTTTCTTTTTTTTTACCCAAAATGTTTAACATATACTATACAAGAATGTTGTCTTTTATACATGTCCCAGGCATCTATGGAAGATCCCTTGTTTTTTTGGTGTCTCAAATTACTTTACATTAAAGAGTGCCTTTTTCTATTTATACTGTAACTGTTTGCTTATTTACCATGATTATGAATGATGGTTTATTACTGGTTTACCTCAGTGTATTTTTTAATCCAACCTAAGACTTCATGTCATAAAAACTTATAGAAAACTATATACTTTTCCCTAAATGCCATGTTATATACTTTGTGAGGTAAGTAAAACCTATTTCTGCTTGTTGTAATTCCATTGATGGATTGCTTAAACACCATATTGACTGACACCAACTGATTTATTTTACACTCTAGCAATAGTGCTTGAATGTATTTCCTAGCCATGGAATACAGAACACAGGCTCTTTAATCATTATGGCTGAGTTAAGTGCAGACACCTTCATGTGATTGGACACTGGCAAAAAAAAGAAGGCTGCAGGGACATCCCCCTATATAACCCCTTCCACTGCCAGTTAGCCTCAGTTTTCTGCTAGTGTCTGTGCGTGATGGATCTCTTCTGAGAAAAGCTTACCATCTCATATGGAGGACTTTGCTCTATCTCTCATTCTCTGCATAAGGATGTTTCTTCTATAAATAGGTGGATCATAGCCAGGGCTCAAGTCCTGCGGGAACGCATGGGAACGGAGTTCCTGTACTTTTTCCACAACAGGAACTCAGTTCCCATTAGCAGCTGTGTCCTGCAAGACTTTGAAGTATGTGAGCTGTGTGGCAGGTGCTACACCAGCAGCTGCCGACACAGCTCGCAATAGTGAGTGCCGCAAACCTGACCATTCAGGCATTGCTAGTAGGGGGCCCCATGACAGCTTCCGCTTCGATCTACCTGTCAATCACAGCTAGCTGACAGGTAGATCAGGTCCCTGCTGCTAAGAAATTGTATTTAGTCAGACCTCTCGTGATGCGCTCCTCCCCGCCGGCCCCTCCTGATTTTCTGTCTCCTCATCCCCCCCCCCAGTCTCCTGCATACTTGCTCTGTGTGTCCCGCTGAATCCCCCCTCTTCTATCTTCAGTGCCATATGATGAGAGAACCCAGAGGAGGAGCACAGCTATTCTGCTCACAGGACATGCAGGGAGAGAGGTGAGCTGAGGGAGGAACATCAGTTTGGGGTGGTAAGCTAAGCACAATAACTGGCAAAGTTTAATGCCAGGAGGGAAGTTTATGTGGAAATATGTGAGTATATGATAAAAGTTCTTTAAACATTCAACCCATGGTGCCCTTGTCCAGATTTCCTACTTGTGGTGCATTGGGAACCGCTGTCCTTAAGGTGGTCATGGTGAGAACCAGGATACCATAATCTTGACTCTCTGGATGCACCTTGTATGAATCTTCAGGATGAGATGCAAAATCTCCAGGATGAGCCCTTTATATCCACATTTGCAGAAATCTCTGGCTTGAACGCTGGACAGATGCATTACTTTAGAATAAATGTCTTCAGTGGTTAACCTTTTGAAGGTGGAAGGAAATCACAGAGGCTAAAAGTACTCTCTCCTCCCCCAGGAAAAATGTGTCACTGCCAATAGATCTTCTAATTCAAAGGTTAGGAAGGGTTTCTTAACTCAGTCTTGCAATGCCAAGTCCAAGACAGGAAAATATTTTCATAAACAGACATGGCCTTAACCGCTTGCCGGCCAGCGGCCATAGTTATACTGTGGGAGGTTGGCATGGCTGCGCAAATCGATGTAGCTATACGTTGGCTCTTTAAGACACTATAACCCGCAGCGTGTCCCCGAAGCCGAAGTGCATGCCCGGCAGGCACGATGTCCGCTGGACACCCGCGATCGCTCCTGACAGAACGAGAACGGGGATCTGTGTGTGTAAACACACAAATCCCGGTTCTGTCAGGGGAGTATAGACAGATCATGTGTTCCTACTAAGTAGTCACACACGATTTGTCTCCTCCCCCAGTCACTCCCATCCCTCCACAGTTAGAAACACACATAGGGAACACAGTTAACCCCTTGATCGCCCCTAGTGTCAACCCATTCCCCGCCAATGACATTCATACAGTAATCAGTAGCTATTTTTAGCTCTGATCGCTGTATAAATGTCAATAGTCCCAAAAAAGTGTCAAAAGTGTCCGATCTGTCCGCCGCAATTTTGCAGTCCCGATAAAATTTGCAGATCGCCACCATTACTAGTAAAAAAATAAATAATAAAAATTACATAAATCTTTCCCCTATTTTGTAGACGCTATAACTTTTGCGCAAACCAATCAATATTAGACATGGGAGCCATCAAAAAATTTGTTTTGTTTCGTTTCGTATTAAAAAAAAATCGTAATTCGTATACGAAATTCCGTTCGGATTCGTACGAAATTTGTACGATTTTTTTAAAAAATTTTTTTTAATTTAAACGTTTCTGTTAATTTGGATGGGAAATTTGTAAACTAAATTTTGTATTTCGTAAACTAAATTTCGTATTTCGTACAGAATTCTTCTGCATATTAACACCAGTCACGTTTATGATACTTTCTGTTGATTTAAAACAGAAATTCGTTTACGAAATTTCGTATTTCGTAAACGGAATTTCATATTTCGTACAGAATTCTTATGCATATTAACACCAGTCATGTTTCTGATACTTTCTGTTAATTTAAAACGGAAATTCGTATACAAAATTTTGTATTTGGTAAACGGAATTTCATATTTCGTACAGAATTCTTATGCATATTAACACCAGTCATGTTTCTGATACCTTCTGTTAATTTTTGTTTTAATTTTGTATTTCGTAAACGGAATTTCATATTTCGTACAGAATTCTTACGCATATTAACACCAGTCACGTTTCTGATACTTTCTGTTAATTTGGAACGGAAATTAGTTTACGAAATTTCGTATTTCGTAAACAAAATTTCGTATTTCGTACAGAATTCTTATGCATTATTAACACCAGTCACGTTTCTGATACTTTCTGTTAATTTGGAACGGAAATTGTTTACGAAATTTCGTATTTCGTAAACGAAATTTCGTACAGAACTCTTATGCATAAACACCAGTCACGTTTCTGTTAATTTGGATCCGAAATTCGTAACGAAATTTCGTATGGAATTCGTATGCATAAAAATTCGTATTTCGGATTCGCACGAAACTAATCGCACATGTCTAATCAATATACGCTTACTGCAATTTTGTTTACCAAAAATATGTAGAAGAATATATATCGGCCTAAACTGATGAGGAGATTCATTTTTTGAAATTTTTTGGGATATTTATTATAGAAAAAAGTACAAAATATTGTGTTTTTTTCAAATTTGTCGCTCTTTTTTTATTTGTAGTGCAAAAATTTAAAACCGCAGAGGTGATCAAATACAACCAAAAGAAAGCTCTATTTGTGGGGGAAAAAAAAACATTCATTTTGTTTGGGTAAAACGTTGCACGACTGCGCAATTGTCAATTAAAGTGATGCAGTGCTGTATCGCAAAAAATGACCTGGTCAGAAAGGGAGAAAATCCTTCCGGGGCTGAAGTGGTTAAAAAACAGCCACGGACAGTGCCCAGGCCTCCTCACAGTGACGAGACACCCCCACTCAAAGTGGGGGTTAGTCTGTTGACCTTTTTGGCCTTCTGGTCCCAGAAATCTGAGACACCTTGCTCCTGAGTGTTATTTGCAGGGGCAACAAACTGTCCTTCTTGCTTCATGCTTTCGAGCATGTCTCCTTCCCCATCACGATAAGAGGATCTGCTTGCTGTTGTCTGGCAGTTCCTGTCTCAAGGGGTCATTACCCCTTTACAACAGTAGAATGCTTTCAAGGTTTCTGTGATTTTTAAGGTTGCACATGCCCATCTTTCTGCCTCATCAACACTATCTGCATTTTGACATAAGCAATCAGCATTATAAGTTTGTCGCTTTTCCCTTTGGCTTGTCCATGGCTCCCCAGGTCTTCACCAAGGTGCTTGGTGTGTTTTGGCTCTTCTCCATCAGGTGATTCATGTCACTCTTCCTAGTATGGTGGATCCCCCCCAACCACCCCTCCTCCCACTCTAAAGCCCCATACACACGGTCGGATTTTCCGATGGATTCAGTCCTATCAGCCAATGTTGTCGGAAATTCCGACCGTGTGTAGGCACCATCGGACAGTTTCCATCGGATTGTCTGACGGACAAAGTCCTATCTTCTGCTGGATAGATTTTTTGACAACAAAGTCCGATCACACCAAATCCGATCGTGTGTAGCGAATTCCGACGGACAAAGTGCTACGCATGCTCAGATCACATTACAAGACCAAAGCTATAGGCTACTAGCCTCTACGTAGCCCCGTCGTAGGCAACAAACGTCACCACGTTCAGAATGATCGGATTTTCCGACAACTTTGTCCGACCGTGTGTACGCAAAACCAACATCGGACAAAGTAGGACGGACATGATCCGACGGACCTGGTCCTCGGATAATCCGCGCGTGTGTATGGGGCTTAAGGGTTTGGGAAGTCTTTTCCATCACAATCACAGAAGGATCTCACGATGAATGCCAGACTGTCAGGCTGGAAGAAGTCCTGAACTTTCAGTCCAGGGTACCTGGTCAACTTGGTCATTGGAAAAAATTAGTTTTTCAATCAATCCCGGGGTGGGGGGAACAGAGGCTTATTAAAGGGAGAGGAGCGCTGGGTCAAATCGTGAGGGGCGGATATGAGCCACCCAGGGTTGCCATACCCAGAGGAACTTAGCATGAGTGTCCGATAATCCGGCAGTAAGTTTCTCGTTTACCATAATGTCATTAGCGCAGTTTTTAACTGCTTCAAAGCTGAGGGCTTGGGTTTTCCAGGCCCGTGCTATGGTCCACTTAGTTGCAGTAAAAATATGTGCTGCCAGTTGGCGTTCAGGATGGAGAAGTTCTGTGATCGGTTTTCACAAAAGGGCCTCAAAAGGGTCCCTCTTTATAGTAGTATTGAAAAGGTTGCGAAGTAGCGCATATATTCTGACCCACAGTCTGCATACCCTGGGGCAGGTCCACCAGATGTGCGCTATTGTACCATCTTGAGAGCGCCCACGGAAAGCATAAAGGGGAATAGGATGGGATAAAGCTTGCTAATCTGGCCGGGGTGTAGTACCACCTATAGAACACCTTATAAGCGTTTTCCAAGAGGACATTCTTGGAACATTTGGATAGCGCAGTGGTCATGATCTGCCAGTCCTCCGGATCTAGTTGTTTCCCAAGTTTGGCCTCTAATTGGAGGTAATAAGGTCTAAGTGGTGGTTTCTTGGAGCTAATTATAGCTGTATATATGAGAGATATCAGTCCCGAGGATTGGGGGCGCGATCTACATACATTTTCAAAAGGGGTCATGGTATAGAGGGTAGTTTGAGATCTTATTAGTTGTTGAAGAAAGTGTCGGAGTTGTAAATAACTGTAATGTTCCCTAAGGGGGATGTCGTAAGAAGAACGTAGGGCTGTGAATGGGATAATTTTGGTCAGGGTGAGCATAGAATGAACGTCTACAAAGCCATGATAGGTCCACCATGAAGGGTTATCACAACCTGGCGGGAATAATGGGCAATGAAGGAGACGGAGTAGTGGAAGGTGGGGGGAAATTAGGCCTGCTGAGTATTTGACTGCATCACACAGCCAAAGGGAATGGGCCAAACATGGACCTATGGTAGGTGGGCGATGTGCCCTGGGGAGCCAAGGAAGTGGCGTCGGGTGGGAATCCACCAAATCAATGATGGCCCACAATGGCAATTGTTGCTTCTCGTGGAGATGAGAGAGTGGGGCGATACCTGCTGCTGTGTAATAGGCTTGTAGGTTAGGGACCGAAAGGCCCCCATTAATTTTGCGGGCGTAAAGAACCTGCCTCTTGATCCTGGGTTTCATTGATCCCCAGACAAACTGCATGATCTTACGTTGATGTATTCGGAGGATGTGGGGGGGGGGGGTACCTGGAACGGTAGAACTCGGAAATAATAGAGCAGTTTCGGGAGATAAGTAATGCGTACTGTCGCTATTCTTCCAAACCAGGATAATGGAAGAATGGACAAAGAGTCAAGCATGCTTGCCAATTTCCTAAAAAGTGAGGGATAGTTAGCTTGGTATAGACCTGAGTACCTTGGAGTAAGCTTGATCCCAAGGTAGGGTAATGAGGTTGTCCATTGGAAGGAGAATGCAGATTGTAAGGATTCCAATTCCGAGGGCCGAAGGTTAATGGACATGGCTTTGGATTTTTCCGGGTTGACCGATAGGCCCGAAAGCATGGCAAAGGAATTTAGAAGAGACATCAGGTTAGGGAGGGAAATTCTGGGTTTAGTGACAGTCAGCAAAATGTCGTCCGCAAACAGTGACAATTTGTGCGAGGTACCCGCCACTTCAACCCCTGATATGTCCACATGAGATTGGATGGCCTCCGCCAAGGGTTCCAATGCCAGGATAAATAGAAGTGTAGAAAGTGGGCACCCATGGCAGGTTCCTCTCCTAATGGGGAAGGTGGGCGATTCATATCCATAGTATCGTACTTTGGCCTGGGGGGAGTCATATAGCTGAGACCCAGCTCAAAAAGCATTGGCTAGAATTTTTACATCCCTGTTTAATAAGGAGATAAGGTGGTATGATGAGCAAAGGTCCCTATCCTCCCCTGGTTTGGGTGTAAATACAATAGTTACATAGTTATAAAGTAGGCGAGGTTGAAAAAAGACACAAGTCCACCAAGTCCAACCTATGTGTGTGATTATATGTCAGTATTACGAGCCATCTGGTCCCGGTGACTTATTAATGTTAAGTTTTCCAAGTCTATTTCTAATTCTGTCCTCTGTTAGTCATGAGGGTGCTTCCTGTGATGTGTCATGAGGATAAACCCTGCAGTTTTGGTTACTGAAGCCCCCCAATTCCCTCGTGAAGACTTAGGAGAAGAATAAATTCAATATCTTCGCCATCTCCCCATCCTTTGTAAACAGATTTACTTCCTTATTCTTTATGGGGTCAATATAGTCTGTCCTTGCTTTTTTACTGTTTATAGACTTAAAGAGTTTCTTGGGAATTTTATTTGCTCTCCTCCACAATGTGTATTACGTGTTTTATCTTAGCTGCCCTAATTGCACCCTTACATTTATTGTTGCATTTTTCGTAAAGTCTGAATACTGATGATGATCCCTCAGCCTTTTATTTTTTGAAGGCCTTCTCCTTTGCTTTTATATGAATTTTTACTTTGGAGTTAAGCCATCCAGGACTTTTGTTCGCTCTTTTAAGTTTTTTTCCCAATGGGATGCACTGGCAAATACTCTTGTTTAATATGCTCTTAAAGCAAACCCATCTCTCCTCTGTGTTCTTTGTTCCTAAGATTTTATCCCAATTTATGCCTTCTAGCAAGGTTCATAGTTTAGGGATATTTGCTCTTTTGAAATTCAATGTCTTTGTATTCCCCTTATGTTTCCTATTTGTGTGATTTATACTGAAACTGATTCACCTGTGATCGCTGTTTCCTAAATTGCCCCTTATTTCCACATCCGTGATCAGGTCTGTATTGTTGGTAATCTGTAGGTCTAGTAACGCTTTGTTTTTAGTTGGTGCGTCTACCATCTGACCCACAAAATTTTCCTGCAAGACCTTTAGGAACAGGCGAGCCTTAGACGGATGCGCGGTTCCTTCTGCCCAGTCTATGTCTGGATAATTAAAATCCCCGATTATGATGACACTTCCCATCCTTGCTGCTAATCCAAATTGTGATAGGAGGTCCATCTTCCCTCCTCCCTCAGGTTAGGGACAGCTTTATTCATAGAAGGGAAAGTTTCCCACTCTCAAATGCTTCTGTGTAAACCTTTACTAAATGTTGGAAAGGAATTCAGTCTGGACTTTGTAGAGGCACGCCATCTGGGCCTGGGATCTCGTTTGCAGAGACTGACTGAATAGCAGAGATAATCTTCTCATTTGTGAGAATGGCCTCTAAGGTTTCATGCTCCTGTTGGGTCATACAAGGAAAAACCACCACCAGTAATAATGAAGGGACTTCCTCAGAGGAGACGGAAGAGACAAGCAAGTATAGGGAATGGAAAAGCTACAGAACGCTGTCATTGATATTGACTAGGTCAAAAGACAATTCTCTAGTTTTGGTCCTCATAGAGAAAATGGTGGTTGTGGAGGAATCTAGGAGTGTCATCTAGGCCAGGGCCTTTCTTACCAATGTGCTCATGTAGTCTCACCAATTAGTAAAAAAAATCTCATGAACTAGGTCATCATTATGTAGAATGTAAAAACAGGTTTCCTCAAAAAGTGGGACTTTAGAGGACCATGAACACTCAGAAAAATAGGAGATTTATAAAAAGAATTACAAATTGATTACAAAGAGTAAATGAAATAATACAAAAATTTATAAAACTAAAACACATGATGTGAGGAAGCAGTCCGAACACAGACAGCTGGAAGAGGCCCAAATCGACTGTTGGGAAGACAGAAGAAATCCAATGCGTTTCAATGAATGAAGTAAGGGTCTTCAGGGAAAGATGGGCTGGTATTTCCAGATGAAAACAAACAATCTACAATATTAATATGAACATAATTACACAAAAAACTCAAAAATCACATAGTTTGTGAGCTGATCATCTTTACAATTATTTACAAAAAGAGAAAGCAGAAAACGTAGATCTAGGTATCAATACTGAACTCATGTGTTTCGTATTTCAGACAGAGGAGATCATAGCTCAGCAAGTAAAAGGAAACTGAGACCCAGAAACAGTGTCATAAAGCCAAAGCACAGTGGAAATAAACCATGGCCACATGAAACCCCAGCGCCTGAGAAATGCCTCCCAAAAGGGGGGCGGAGCAGTCTCGAGGGACAAACCAACACGGATCTAAGTACATAAAAGAACAAGGGAGTAGTGAATGAATTATAGTGCAAAACATGACTGATGCACAAAACAAATGAACGCTCAGGAGAGTCGTCCAAATATGTACGAGTAAACATAACTATTGCTTTAAGATTTATGAGTTAAATCTTACAATGCAGAAATTCTTCCAAAGACCCAAACCTAACAATGGCCACTAGAGTTGAGACAGGGCTATGATGCAGATAAAACCATAAAAACATCCCATGTTTAAAGGTTGATACACCAGGTATACAGAAACTAGCTAGACAGTCAACAACCAAACCTAGAATCAAAAATCTAAAAAAGTATGCATTTGTATTACATAAGGACGGTTATCCCAGCATTTTAATATATAGGTACAGTTATCCCAGCATTTTTAATACACAGGGAAAGTTATCCCATCATTGCAAAAAGTACTATGCTCTTATGATGTCAACAGACCCCAGCACTGAATCTTACCTAATGGATGTCCTGGGTGCAGCAGTTCCCTGTGTCTCCAGAATGAAGCAGGGATCATAGTGGACCGGAGGGCTTTTATATAGTAGCCATGATAGAAAGGGGGTGTGGTGAATACAATCCACCTGTGGCATTCCCTAGATGGCACTCCAGGATTGGCCCCCCTGGTCTGGCGGCACACAATGCCACACCGCCGACATAGGTGTGTTTGGTCATGATGGCGCTGGATTATGGCGCCGCCCGCAGAGGGTGCCATCGCGGGAAACCACCATAGATGACATCATTGCGATAAGATGCCTCAGCCGATTACGTGACTGTGTGGCGATCTGCGTTGTCCGCTCACTAATGCACATAGAGCTCAGAGGCGCATGGAAACCCAGGCATCAGAGCCCAAACAAGCCGCCGTCACCGCTGCTGAAGGGGGCGGACCATACAGCCTGGGTGTGTTAGATGGGAGAGCATGTAAGCAAAATACAGGGGGAAGGGACATGGTTATTCTGTAGAGAAGTAGGAGGCTTTAGGTGTTGCGCGACTGCACTCAGGAATGAAAGCACACTGGGCTTAACAAACAAATGTTCATGGGCTGCTATAAAGCAGCCAGGGTCCCAGCAGTAGATGCCTAAAAAACAAAAGAAGGAGGAAAGGGAAGAAAAGAGGGAAATTTAGCCTACAATCAAGAATTCACACATGAGATCAATAATGACCTTGTACATACAAATTTAAAATGTATGGCGTATTCGATGTGATAATGCAATATCAGGCAATACCATTATTCAATCAATTCAATTACCCATAACATATATGACAACAGCAGTAGTGATGCAGAAACTGACAAATTGATGAATGAATTGGGAGGGACTGACTGCACAAATGACTATTCATTCTCTGGACCCCCGAGACGAATCCCTCCAAGAAAGGCTTGTAAGAAATCATCTTGTTGAGGGCAGAGAATGTGGTGGCATTCAGTCTAAAAATCCAGCGCTGTTTCCGCTGCAGCAGTGTCTTGTTCCAGTCCCTGCCTCTAAGGCCTGGGTGAACTTGATCTAGTATTACGAATTGAATCCGTGGGAAGTAACCGCCATGGAAATTGGTGACGTGCGATCCCAATGGCAGATCTGGATTGCATACTGCGGATGTGATGGTATGCTCTTTGCCAGAATTCCATTTTGGTATTTCCCACATAGAAACAGGAGCAATAACACTGCAGCAGATACAAAACGCCTTGAGTGAGACAATTGCGGAGATCTGGATGCATAGAAGTGTTCATGTATTGGCAGTACCCACACCCCCCACAGCTAAAAGTGCCCAGCCTTTTGGAGGGATCCCCCTGCCTCCTCTGAACTCACTGGAGACCAATTTGTCTCTCAGAGACCTAACTCTACGGAATGTAAATGCTGGGCGCTCGAGTACACAGGATCCCGCTATGGGATCAAGTGTTAGAATGTGCCAGTATTTGTTAATGATTTGTTTAAAGCATTCCTGCTGGTTGGAAAAACGGGTGATGATTCTCAATTGATTAGTATCAGATTTGTGATTTTTTTGTTTTATATAATAGTTCTTGTCTAGTTTTGATAGTAGCTTTTTTGAAAGCTGGCTTAAGGCACTTGTTAGAGTACCCATGAGCTTGAAGTCTCACTTTAAGTTTAACTGCTTCTTCTTTAAACGTGATGTCATTGATACTCACCAAAAGGGATTGAATTGACCAGACTTCTTGGGGGAAACTAGTGGCATGTAAAATGCCATTTCCAGCGGTGGGTTTACGGTAGAGACTACTTGACAGGACACCCTCCTTGTCTTTATAAATGTGTACATCTAGAAACTCAATTTTAACTGGATCACAGGACATAGTAAAGCTGAGGTTGAAGGTATTGATGTTGAGACGCTGCACAAAAATATGTAGCAGCTCATTGGAGCCACTCCAGACCAACAAAAATATTGTCGATAAAATGAAACCACAGGGTTACATGGTTGAAGAGTAAGGCCAGATCATCTGAAGTGCTAATCATCCATTCCCACTCCCCCAGGTACAGATTGGCGTAGGATGGGGCACAACAAGTTCCCATTGCTACGCCCTGTACCTGGAGGAAGTGGGAACTGAAAGTAAAGTAATTATGACGTAGGACAAAATCTAGTATGTCAATAATAAAATCGTTAAATTGGCACTCAAAACTGCTTTTTTCAGATATAACTCATTGAATACTGGCCAAACCCTTATCATTCGGAATAGAGCTGTATAAGGCTTCAACATTGATGGCTGCAAGGATCGCATCACTTGGGACGTGCAGACTATCAATGTTTTGAAGGAGAAGGATAGTATCCAGTATATAGCTTGGGATACTCAAAACATGAGGGCGTAAATAACCATCAATAAATTTGCTAAGGTTCTCAGTCAAAGAACCGTTGCCTGATATAATGGGCTAGCCCAATGGATGCAACATACTTTTGTGCAGTTTGGGAAGTAAATAAAAGATCGGTGTACATGCAAAAGGAGTGCAGATAAATTTCCAATCGTCTTTAGAAATTAAAGTATGGTAGAAAGCAGAGTCTACTAGTTGATAACATTCTTGTTGGAATCTGTCCATTTTAGTTGTAGTAACATGGGAGTACCGGGATTTTTTGTTTGAGATTTTAGTACACGTGTGAATGTATTTGTCATTATCAAGGACCACTATGTTGCCCCCCTTATCGGAGGGCTTTATAGTGATTGTCGAATTAGTGGATAGATTATAAAAAAACTTTTGTTCTTCCGCAGAAAGATTAGAAACCAGATCTTGCTTAATTTTAATGTTCTTAATTTTATTAGTGGTAAGCTTAACAAATGCAAGAAAGTTCGGATTTAAACCCAATGCCGGAAATGTATCTGACTTTTCTTTGGCATTGAGCAAAACAGTAGATACATTGGAGGAGGTGGTTTGGTCGAGCTTATGCAATAGATGCTCAATATCTATACGATCAATAAGATCAGGATTAGGATCATTCTCTTCCAAGAGTGCAATTAGATTATCTATTGCTTGCATTTCTTGGGGTTTAAGTTGTGTTCCCCCTTTACTGGTCTTACAGTAAAGTTGTTTGAGAATAATTTTTCTTGCAAAGAGCTGAATGCCTTTTATAGCCTTGAACTTGTCAATATCCTCATTGGGACAGAAACTTAGGCCCTTAATAAGTAATTATGTTTGTTTCAATGTCATTAAGTGTATACTGTGATAAATTGACCACATTAAGTGAACTGTCCTGTTCAGATGGTAACCTAGATGTATTTAGGTTGGTGCATGAGCGCTCAACGGTGTGAGGGATTGCTCTGACCTGGTACTAAAAAAATACCTTGTGTGGAATTAGAAGGTAATGATAATTTAGGTGAAATACCCGGGATACCAGTTGAAGTGTTTGAATGTGATACCATCACCGTGTTAGAAATAGAGTTAAAAGAACCATCACCTGTGGGGTTACCTGACACCATGTGCACACTAGAATCACCACTGTGTCCTGGATCTGTGAATCTCTTTTTAGATGACTTTTCATGGGACCCACCACCTTGGGATTTCCTTTTCGTTTTGCTTGATTTTTTAAACCTGGAGGAATTATAAGAAGAAGCAGAAAGTGATTAAACAGAAGAGGCATCTGAAAGATCAGAGTCCACATTTTTAGATTTATTGAAATAGTTTGGTGGAAAGACTTTCTTAGGGTGTGTTGGAGTAAATACAAAAGCTTTCCCCTCCCTAAAGCCCATTATGTCTCTTTGCATTTTTTTCTCTTTTTTTAATCAAAATGTAATCAAAATTAAAGTTTTCTAAATGTTCACTTAGTTCTATGTCTTGCTTTGGCTTTATGACGCTTTTTTGGCATCTCAGTTTCCTTTTACTTGCTGAGCTATGATCTCCTCTGTCTGAAACATGAAACACACGAGGTCAGTATTGATACCTAGATCTACGTTTTCTGCTCTCTTTTTGTAAATAATTGTAAAGATTATCAGCTCACAAACTATGTGATATTTTGTGTGCAATTATGTTCATATTAATATTGTAGATTGTTTGTATTCATCTGGAAATCCCTAGCCCATCTTTCACTGAAGAAGACACGCATTGGATTTCCTCTGTCTTCGCGACAGTCGATTTGGGCCTCTTCCAGCTGTCTGTCTTTGGACTGCTTCCTTACACCATGTGTTTTAGTTTTATTCATTTTTGTATTATGTCATTTACTCTTTGTGATCAATTTGTAATTCTTTTTTATAAATCTCTTATTTTTCTGAGTGTTCATGGTCCTCTAAAGTCCCACTTTTTGAGGAAACCTGTTTTTCATATTGTATTAGGGATGTGGACCTGAACCTCTTTTCCTCCAATTAGTTAGAATATTTTATATGTAGAATGAGGAGATGTTAAACTTCCACTACCTTTAACATGGTTGCCTAAGAGTTATTGGAAGTATAGTCTTGAGTGTTTACAGTGCAATTTCTTGGCTGGCTAGTTGTTCTAAACAGTTGTTCTAAATATTAGTGATGTACAGTATCTCACAAAAGTGAGTACACCCCTCACATTTTTGTAAAATATTTTATTATATCTTTTTATGTCACAACACTGAAGAAATTACACTTTGCTACAATGTAAAGTCGCGAGTGTATAGCTTGAATAACAGTGTAAAGTTGCTGTCCCCTCAAAATAACTCAACACACAGCCATTAATGTCTAAACTGCTGGCAACAAAAGTGAGCACACTCCTAAGTGAAAATGTCCAAATTGGGCCCAATTAGTTATTTTCCCTCCTGCCTTTACAACTTTCAGCTGGAGAGAGAACTAATAAAATGACCTGTCTTCTGTTTAGTTAGGTAATGAAAGATCACCTAATATTCATCAACTTGGTAATGTGCATGTCAGAGGTACTGTACATGGACTGATGTGAGAAACAGATGTGTACTGGCAGAGCTTTAAATGAACCCTTCATTTCCTTGGACCCTGGATAGCCTTACGCTCAGGAGCGCCTGGTGCTCAATATTGTGTGTGTGTGTGTGTGGGGGGGGGGGGGCAGCGGCAAACCAACGCCAACCCCCGTCCACTGGAGAGGGATGGGAAGGCGGAGACGGACAGAGGCCTCCTCACCTTAGGAGGCATTTGACAGGGATCGCGCTCCTCGCAGGAGGCCATTGCTCCTCTTCCCGGCCAAACAGAAAGTGGGTCCTCAGACTCCCTGGCCAATCAGGTCTTAGGACCCGCTTCCTGATTGGACAGGAGGAGAAGCAAATATTAATTAGATATTGTCACACATGTGGGTGGACTCCTGGCGCAGTCCTCTGCGTCCCGAGCCCACTCTTTTTTGAAGCCAATTAAAGCTTCAGGCTCTAATCACGTGCTTAAAAAAAAAAAAGCCCTGTTGAAATCAATGCGTCCAGTGCCCTGCATGTAGATAAAGGGTCGGGCGCATTGGATTAGGGTGCGGTGCCCCTGCACCCCGTATGAGCGGACCTCCACTGCTTAAGCTTTTGCTGAAAATCTCTCACAAAGTCAAGCACTTATAATGTGTAATAACCTACCATAGGGTGTCCAGATGCCCCCGGTTCCTGGGACAGCCCCCTATTTAAGGAGCCTGTTCCCAGACAAAAAAATGTCCCTTGTTGTAGCCTGTGTCCCCATTTAGAGCCCTGGCTGGTGAACCCTCTAAAGCAGTATTAATTCCAAAAGCAAACATTTATTATATTGCAGCTTACCAACTCTTAGATGTGATGGCTGCATTACTTTTCTTTTATAGCCTTTCTTTTTTTCATCTTGTGATCTTGCCAGTAAGTCTGTTGTTTTTCAAAAGCATAAGCTCTCCAGCAAAATGTATCAGCATACATGGATGAGGAAAACCATTTAAACACTGGCAGGAGTACTTATAATGATCAGATTTTATTTATCCATGCAAAATCTTTATCCCAAAAGAAAAAAAAATGGTTTGCTGTAAATGATTATAAAGTGTGAGCTGGAGTTTGCCTTTAATTTGTTAGTGTATCTAAATCTGATAATACATTTAAAACTACCCTTTAAGGTTCAGGAGCCTCTCAGCCCAAACATAATGGCTGTGATGCTGGATCACTTTTTGCCTCCCACCACTTGATTGAACAGCACAACATGGGAAAGGAGGGAGGGGAGAAAGC
This sequence comes from Lithobates sylvaticus, assembly GCA_028564925.1. NCBI lineage: Eukaryota > Metazoa > Chordata > Amphibia > Anura > Ranidae > Lithobates > Lithobates sylvaticus. Next base: position 119,418,332 of record CM053030.1, on the reverse strand, counting down.
TGCAATGTATTTGCCCCAAACTCACCAAGGCAAGAAAAAACTTCTCACAGATGCTGAGCAACCTGACTCCTAATCTAATACCAACTGCTGGGGGTCCCCAAGCTCACAGATGGGGTCAATTTGGAGCCACAGTGGGGGTGATAATGATGGAGGAGATGAGACACTTGGGGCGGAATGAAAAAGCCTGGAGCTTGTATGTATTGATTCCACTGTACTGCCTGTTATCCAATACCAAGTATCCTCTTTTGTATTGTCTGTCCCCACCGTCAATTGTTTCTTGAGTACTGCCTGTCCCCAAAAGCAACTGCCCACTCTGTACTGCCTGTAGTGCCTGGCCCCTCTGCAGTCCCTTTCCCTATCATCAACTGCCCCCTCCTGCACTGCCTGTTCTCACCATCAACTGTGCTTTTTGTAAGCCCTGTTCACACTATCAATTTCCCCCCCTTGTACTGCTTTTTTCTTTTTCTCCCACTGACAGTGATGCAGTGTAATTTTTTTTTATCTCCCCCTGACACAGCAATATTTATCCTCCCATTCATCCTAACACAGTAGAATTTTTCCTCCCACTGATGCAGAATGATGAAACCTGGAGCTTGTGTGTACTGCCTCCTCCTCTGTACTCTTTGTTCTCTAATATTAATGCCTCCCTTTTCTATTGCCTGTTGTCAGGTCACCTGAGACCAGGTGACAGATGCACCCCATTGGGGTCAGGAGTGCACCGCTATGGTCGTGGACCCTAAGGCTGACTGCTGCGGATGGAACTCGAGGTGGTTCAGGAAGGCAGGTCCACTGGAGCACCAACACGGATCCCACAGGGAGCTAGAGCATAGATTCCCCAGGGCGTGGAGTCTAGGAGCCAGAAGGTGTTCACCAGAGCCTCTAGTGGTGAGGATGGACTGGGCTGCAACTGGCTCCAGGTCGTGGCCCCCAGGGTCTCCCAGCTCATGCTCACGGTAGGCTACAGGAGGATGGAGAGGAAACAGCAGCCCAGGACAGCAAGGGATAGTAAGGAGGTAGCCAAATGTCGGGGCGACTAGCAGACAAGTATAATGGAGAACACGCCAAAGGTCAGGGTCACAGGCAAACAGGGATAGTCGAGAACACGCCAAAGGTCAGGGTCACAAGCAGACAGGGATAGTCAGGAACATGCCAAGATTGGTAACAGAGACAAACGTAGAGCACACGGCACGCAGGAAACAGGAAGCCAAACACACAATATTGCACAGAAGGCAGGCTTGGAGAATACGGTGTTCAATAGTGGTTCCTGTTGAGGCTAGGGTGGAGCCACACTGAGGGAAGATTACTTAAGCATGCAGGTGTGAGAGTACAAGCCTCAAGGCTGATACACAGACCAGGTAAGAGACAGACAGGTCATGAAAGTATTACTGCAAGGTCATGACACCTGTCCCTACCACAAACTTCTCCCCTCTGTACTGTCTCCCTCATCAACTGCCCCTCCTGCACTGCCTGCCCCTACCATCAACTGCTACCTCTGTACTATCTTACCTCACTATAGACTTCTTGTTTTTTTTCCTCCCTGACATTGACACAGTTGCATTTCTTCATCACAGCAGAATTTTTTTTTGTCCACTGACACAACATTTTTGCTCACACTGCTGCTGACACAGCAGAATTTTTCCACAGACACAAACACAGCAGAATTTTTCCACAGACTCAAACACAGCAGAATTTTTCCACAGACTCAAACACAGCAGAATTTTTCCACAGACTCAAACACAGCAGAATTTTTCCACAGACACAAACACAGCAGAATGTTTCTGTCCACTGGCACCATTTATACAGGGGAATTTTTCCTTACAACCTCTGTTAGAAGTATTTTGTGTGCACAAGGACTGCAACAAGTGAGTGCAATGTATACAGTGGATAGGCACAGGTTCTTTTCAAGTTGAATGTTGAATTCCACTTTAAACCTAACTAGTCTTTAAAATCCACCCCCGTCAATTCCGACCCACGTCGGACCCCCCTACTGACATTGCAGCGGACTGGTTGTCAACTCTCTCCCTGAACCACCTCAGAAGATCTCTACACCTCTCAGGCCAAGTCCACAGACAACTCACTGATTTCGAAACTATGTGTAATCTCTCTCAGACCCCCAGACACACCGTATCTCTCATATATAAAGACATACAATCTCATCAATATGAAACCCTTCCTGCATACACCCACAAATGGGCCCGCAATCTAGGGGTAGATATATCCCCCGCCCAGTGGAGTACGTCTTTTATTCATACACACCAAGCTTCCAGATCAGGGTTCACACAGGAAAAGAACTTTAAATTACTCTCTAGTTGGTACAGAGTCCCATTCTCGGTGCACAGGATGTTCCCCGACGCCACAGACACCTGCTGGAGATGTCACGGAGGACAGGGATCATACATCCACGTTTGGTGGGACTGCATTAAGGTACGCCCCTTCTGGGACAACATATTTATGATTTACAATAATATGTACCAAGCCACACTAGCCCCTTCCCCCATGGTTGCTCTCCTATCTATCATTCCAGGGTCCATCAAATCGCAAAAGCAATGCCTATTAAGGTTTATTCTCTCGGCAGCGAGACATAATATAACTCTATACTGGAAGAAAGACATTACCCCCCCCCCTATCAGGATGGGTTAATATCCTTAATGATACCATGCTAATGGAAGAAATGCAAGCAAAAATAGATGATAGATACGATCAATTCAACACTTTATGGTCAAAATGGCGCCACCACTCCACTTCAGTTGGCCTATTAAACACTGTATAGAGCTGGAATTAACGCTAGTAACAGGCTATGTCTCTGAGATATTCTAAACCCTGTTCGTCTAGAAGAAAGGGGAACTAAGCTAACACCTCACCCCCACCCCCCCTTTGTTCCCCTCCGGTTTTTAACCACTTTTTCTCACCACCATAAATAATACTTACCAGAAAGGTTTGAAATGTTGCAATATACAGGCCCTGGGCAGTGTCCACTGATAGATGACACCGCACGGGGACAACCAGGCTTACTACTTGACGAACTTTGTCCATAGACAACCAAGTAGACTAGCGCAGCACTAAGTTGTATATGCACCTTCGCGGGTGCAACCGATAACCTATCCCTACTCATGATACCAACACCATTCACCCTTTCCTACCCTCCTAAGTTTTCCCCCCACCCCCCTATCATATGTTTTACTGTTTATGTTATGTAAACTATGTTAAATAGACAGAATTTATTGAATTTGTATATGTATATATTGTTAATAAAATATATATTCAACCTTAAAATCCACCCCCCCGACACCTATGCTGGCTAACTTGTGTAAAAAAAATGCATATACTTACCTGTTTTCAGCCCGCTTTTGTCCAATTACATGATTTGATCCCCTGTAACAACCAGTGGTAGCTACAGGGGAATGGAGAGAGCGCTGACAATGTATGGGCCATAGGAGCCTATGGGTGACATCATTGCTCCAGGCTTACAAGTTGTCAATGAGAAACAGCACACCAGTAGTTTATTATATAATAAACTAATGGGATGCTACACTTAGAAGCACCTGTTTTTCTCTCACTTTTCATGCCAGAGTCTGCTTCTACTCATTGGAGTGCTGCTCTAGTGCCCTCTTGGCTTCAGCATACCCCTACCTTGGATGGTGACCAAGAGTACCAGCAAACAGGTAGTCCCTTTAATGCAGAAGCACCCTACAAAAGTTGTCAAGTGCTCTCTCCTCTCCTCTGCAGCAGCAGCTGGTTATCACAGGGGATCACGTGCCTGGACTGGAATCGTCTGAAAATAGGTAAATATATACATCTTTGTTTAACCACTTCCCACCCGGCCACTGCATAAGTACGGCCGGGTGGGCGCTATCTCCTTCTGAGTGGACGTTCAGGAACGTCCCTCAGAAGGAGCGGGATCGTGTCACCCAGACATGGTGCATCTTAGATCAGCAGGAGCGCTCTGTGATTGGCCCTCCTGATCACATGACGGCCGTGTCCAATCACGGCCATCATGTGATGTAAACAAACAGTCGGTTGCTAGGCGATCGTCTCTCCTCTCCTCACGCGGATGTTGTCGCTGAGGAGAGGAGAGCGGATCTCTGCAGCCGGCTGGTGATCAGTGAGTATGAGCTGTTTTTTACAGCTTTTTACTCACTGATCATATCTAGTGTCACCACAGTAAAACACATAAAGTAAACACACAAAGTAAACACACATGTCCCCACATAGTAATCCCTAAAACACATGTCCCCCACATATATAACAGTAAAATCACATGTCCCAATGATCATTTGCACACATGTCCGTGATCACCTGCGGACATCTGTACATGATCATTTGCGTACATATGTCCGTGATCACACAAACCAATTATTATACACTTAACGGGATTTTTTTTTACCAAAAACATGTAGCAGAATACATTTTGGCTTAAATTTATGACAAAATTCGATTTTATTGGATTTCTTTTAAAATAGAATAAAGAAAATATATATTTTTTCCAAATTTCCGCTCTTTTTTCGCTTATATCGCAAAAAATAAAAAACGCAGTCGTGAATAAATACCACCAAAAGAAATCTTTATTTGTGTGAACAAAATGATAAAAATTTAATTTGGGTACAGCATTGCATGACCGCGCAATTCTTATTGAAATTGCGAGAGCGCTGAAAGCTGAAAATTGGTCTGGGAATGAAGATGGAGAAAGTGCCCAGTATTGATGTGGTTAACACTGGCTAGTTAGGTTTAAGCTAAACAAAACCTATTTTTTATTAATCTTGCTTTAAGCTGTTCCCACTGTTAGGTGCAATCTTGCCATAGCCACCATTTGTCATGGTGTGCTAAATGTGCCACTTACTTCTAGATTCTCTCCCAGGGTGCCCCAGCATTTTCATAATCCTACTCATGCTCATGAGCGCTGTTAATGTTTACATATTGTTTATACTGTTTAAATATCAATTGAAATGGGAATGTGATTTTGTGAATGTGGTTAAAAGTGGGCATGGTCAAGAGGATGTCTCTGGATTTCATTTTGAACACCATAATTTACCACAACCCCCAGTCATAGAAAAAAATCTAATGACTTAAACTTTCAATAAGTGTATGGATTTTATTGCTCTAGAGACATTTTTCTAAACCTAAGTTAAGTTAAATTAAGCTAATATCTTTCTTAACCTTACTCAAGGAATTAGAGGGCCTACTACCCTCCAAAATAACGATATACATTAAAGATAAAGCTTTACTTTAGTGTTTACTAGTAAGCACTATGCCGGTGGGGTACATTTATTATTAATACATTTCCTGCACCTATTTGTGGTCCCCAAATTAAAGCTCAATGGAAAGTTATTGCAAATGCATCACTCTTATCAAATGTGGGTAATTATATTCCACATTATGTAGCTCTGTGCTTTTAAAGTTCAAATTAATAATATTAAACTACAGTGTTTTTATATATTTTAAAAAGTATAAAGCTTTGCTTTGCTTTACATTGACACAGATCACTGCAAGAAACTCTTTTTTTGTAATAATGGGTGCCTGTTGAATCATTTCATCTCAAAACAGCCACTGGTACTTTTATAAATCAGAAGCTTAGTGTTTAGTTAACTTTGAACTCTTTAAGAGGTCAGTTGGCTAACCCCTTTTTGATGACCTCCATTGGTAATATATTCACCTATTCATCTTAATTGCAAGAACTCCAAATGTGTGTAGACGTCTTGATACATATAATATTAGCATATGGTCAAAAAATTTAATGTGCGCTTAGATTTAAGGGAATAGGAGTTTATCTTGTACAATGTTCCAAGCTCAATGGCTTTTACTTACAGAGAATTAAAAAAAAAAAACAATTCTAGTAAAATCACATTATTTAAAAACCTAGACAACTCATGTTTCAATAAGTGGTAAATTGTAAATATGCCATTTTTTTTTTCTACAAATTATTATTTCCAGAACAATGTTACTATACAGCTTGCAGTTGGTAAGGGGTAAAGTGCAGCTGTAACTTTAAATTAAATATATGCAAAAAATATAAGGGTGCTCACCAGTGTTGGTCATCTTACTTTAAAAAAGTTAAAAATTACTTCTCCCAAAAAATAATTGCGTTAGTAACTCGGTTACTACATTGGAAAAGTAATTAGTTACTCAGCAAAGTAACTGTGACAGGGGTGGCATCGGTGGTGCTTGAGGGGTGGCAGCGGTGGTACTTGAGGGTGGCAGCTGTGGTACTTGGGGGGGGTGTTAGTGGTGGTGGTGTACTTTGGGGGGTGGCAGTGGTGGTGGTGTACAGTACTTGGGGGGGGTGGCAGCGGTGGTGGTGTACAGTACTTGGGGGGTGGCAGCGGTGGTGTACTGGGGGGGTGGCAGGCAGCGTGGTACTTGGGGCGGTGGCAGCGGTGGTGGTGCCATCCTCTTACTGATCCCATCCCCCACCACCACTGATCTCATCCCTACCCTATCCCCCCCCATAACCTCTGTTGTAGAAGTGATGGTGGGTGGGTAGGGATGGGATCAGTAAGAAGCAGAGGTGGTGGAGGACTTGGGATGGATTGATTGCACTGCAATTCGAATCGTCAGACAGTCACTTACTTGAATGCTTCCAGGGATGCCTTTTCTCATGGGGAGAGAGACCCTCCCCTTCACTCGATTGGTGTCAGCTGGTCAGCTGACTTCATTTTTCAGTGTCCGCCCCACCTCCCTACATTCTCTCTCTCTGGATAAGCGGGGCGGGATGGGGCAGTCCAGACAGTCTCTCTGAGTCTCAGCCTCTTCTCAGCTCAGCGGCGGAACGAACGGCCAGGCAGAGCGGCCACGGCGGGCCTCCCGGGCAGTAGATGTAATTGCGGTAACGCTACCTAAGTAATGGGAACAGCGTTACCATGAGGGGAAGAGTAATCAGTTAGATTACTTGTTACCCTCTAAAGTAACTGCGTTAAGTAACTCCGTTTATTTACAGTTATTAAGTTACTTACATCACTGGTGCTCACTAGAGGTATATTTTTTGTTAATCTGGAAAGCTGGTGTCATCACCTTTTCCCATACTGCTATACTCTTATTATGTGGCAGCTGCAAAAAGGTTGGGTCATAAGACAGTTTGCTGTCATTTGTAGTAATTTTCTGCACTTCTGAAATCTGTTATGGAAACACACAACTGCACAGGAAGAGGGGAGAAAGCACAAAGCAAAAAACCTGTCTCAAACAACTTTACTGCTTCTATCTTAAAATTTGAGGATGAATTTCACCACAGTGCCTGCAGCTACAACAGTCAGTGAGGGCTTATGTTAAAGCATATTTTTTTTTTTTTTAAAACTCTTTATTACAAAATTTTTCATTACATAATAATTTACATTGTACATTTTTATATACTTTTACATTTCTTTATATTATACAAATTATAATTACATTTTCTCCTCTCATTCATTCCATTCTCTCTCATCCTCTATGGTCACCTTATACTATATTTTCGGGTGTTCCTATATCCCCTGTTAACCATGTTCTATTCCATTTTGCCCATATATTTTCATATCTTCGCCCGTTTCCCTTTGTTCATACATTATTTTTTCGTAGGGTAGGACCTGATTTACTGCTCTCACCCATTGGGTTACTGTCGGGGGATTTGGTTGAATCCATTTTTCTATTATTTGTTTTCTTGCCAGAAACAATACCTCCCTTAAGAAGGTATTGTTGTCTCTATTATCTCTCTCTTCCCTCAATATCCCCAATAAACATAATTCCATCGTAGCCGTAAAAGATTTATTCAAAACTTTTCCTATTTTCCTAGCTACCTGTTGCCAATATTTTCCTATTTTACCACAGTACCACATTACGTAAAGAAAGTCTGCTCCCCCCTGCCCACATCTAGTACATCTTGGTTCAGCCATCCTCCCCATTTTATACAGTCTATTTGGAGCCAAGTACGTCTGATGTATTATATTCATCTGTATTTTCCTGTTATTCATTGCGGGGGATACCTTCAAGTGGGAAGTGCAGGCTTCATCCCATTCATGATCGCTCATGTCTGGGATAGCCGCCTGCCACTTATCCCTTATTTTCAGGGGTTCACCTTCTATTTTCTTCTGCAGCAAATGTGTATAAATTTTGGCTATCAATCCCTTAGGTCCCTGTGATCTCAAAATGCCTATAAGGGGATATTTAGATATTTTTATTTCCTCCGTTCTAAACTGTACCTGTAGCACATGCCTCAGCTGAAGATATCTATAGAACTGTTTACTCAGTAAATTATATTGTTTACACAGGTTTTCATAGGTTACTATAACATTTTTATCATAAAGCTGGCCAAAAGTCATTATCTTATTCTGCTTCCAAAATTTACTGTCCTCAAATGTTTCCAGTTGTTCAAATTTTGGGTTGTTCCAGAGTGCAGTTTCTGTTGGTATACCATCAAATCCCGTTAATTTCTTAGCCTCCCTCCAAACTGTCCTTGCCACTTTCAGTAGGGGAATTTTTACTCCCACTCTTCTCAGATCTTTTAATTCTAATCCCATCATTAAGTCATCTATTTGCATTTTACTAAGAAGATATTCCTCTATCCTTGTTATTTTTTCCTGTCCTACCCATGATCTTAAATGTTTCAGTTGCCCAGCCAAGTAATATAAATATAAATCCGGGAGGGCCAACCCAGCTTCTGTCTTTGGTCTTTGTAGTTTATTAAATTTTTAAGTTTGCGCCTTCCATATGCCCATATAAACCGAGTCATCTGCGAGTTTAATTTTTTAAATATCTGTTTTGGTATTTTTACCGGGGAATGTGTAAATACATATAAACACTTGGGTAGTATAACAGATTTTATCAACTGAATTCTACCTGCCATTGATATTGGTAGCTTTATCCATATTTCCAATTTTCTCTTAACTTGCTCTACTAATGGGAGTATATTAGCTTCCATCTCTTCTTCAGGTTTTAATGTAATATTTACTCCTAGATATTTAAAAACATTAACTATTTTTAATGGGGTCTGAACTCTCCTTTCATTACCTGTTCCTAGGAGCATCAATGCAGATTTTTGCCAATTTATTTTTAACCCTGAGAACCTTCAGTATATTTCTATTATTCTCATTGCTTCCGTCAAAGATGCTTGCGCATCTCCCATATATAGTATAATATCGTCTGCATATAATCCTATATGTTCAGTTTTTTTTCCTACTTTAATGCCTTTGTATTTGTCTGATTGCCTAAATCTATTTGCCAGTGCCTCAATTGCCAAAGCAAATAATTGCGGTGACATTGGGCATCCCTGTCTTGTTCCTCTATATAATTTTATTGTAGGGGATAGTATACCATTTATTAGCAGATTGGAGCATGGTTGTTTATAAATTATTCTCACCCATTTTCTAAATTTTTCCCCAAATCCATTCCTTTCCAGGACTGTTTGCAGAAATTCCCATTCTATAGAATCAAATGCCTTGGCTGTATCCAGCGATGCCAAGGCACTTGTTTCTGGAATAAACTCTCTCATTTGTATCATAAATTGCGTCCTTTCTGATGTTGATTGACGTGGATTTCCCTGGCATAAATCCAGTTTGATCCTCCGCTATTATAGATAGAATTACCTGATTGAGCCTTTTGGCCAATACTTTTGCCAGTACTTTATAATCTATATTTAATAATGATATTGGCCTATACGATCCACATTCAGTTCTATCTTTGTCTGGTTTTGGTATCAATATAACTGTGGCATCATACATGGAGGCAGGCATTTCTCCCCTTCGAAACGCCTCTCCATACATTTTAGTCATAGCTGGTACCATGATCTCTGCGTATCGCTGATACATTTCCAGTGGTATGCCATCTGGCCCTGGGGACTTACCCTTTCCCAAAGAGAAGATAGCTTCTCGTACTTCCTCTTCCTCTATATCCCTCTCTAACTCCTCTTTTTGTTCCTCTGTTAATTTAAGAAAGTCCAAATCCTTCAGGTATTCTTCTATCTCTTCTCTTGTACAGGTCAGTGTTGATGTATACATGTTAATATAATATTTTTGAAAGGTCTCAAGTATCTCATCTAATGTATTTACCGTCTCCCTTTTCTCATTTTTCACCTCTGATATTGCTAGTGATGGGGTTTGCCGCTTTATCAAGAAGTTCAGCATCTTGTTAGCTTGCTGTCCTTGTTCAAAATTTTTTTGTGCATGTTGGAATTTCTTACGTTTAGCATTAATTATTAGTTGGTTCTTATATTGCCGTGATACGGCTGCCCATCTTATTTGATTTATATTTGAGGGATCCCCTATAAACCTATTTTCTGCCTGTGCACATACCTGTTCCATTTCCTCTTCTTCCTGTCTATTAGTATGCTTAATGTATGATATCGTTGATCTTGTTATTCCCCTCAAGTATGCCTTAAATGTATCCCACAATATTCCATCTATTTTCCTATCCCCATGTGCTTCCAGGAACATTCCCATTTGCTCTGGGATTCTATCATTTAGTCCTATCTGGGTCAGCCATTGAGCCTGTATCCTATAGCCCGGTCGTATTCTTTTTAGGCCTATTTTTAGCTCAAAGGCTAATCCAGAGTGGTCAGACACCCCTCTTGTCATATAAGCTACAGATCGAACCATTGGCAGGATCTTCTCATTCCCCATTACCATATCTATTCTAGACATGCGCCCTCTTCCTGGCGCATGCCATGAATAAGACCGAGTCCCTGGGTTTCTGATTCTCCATAGGTCAACCCAGCCTACTTCACTCATAAATTTCTCCAACACCTTCGATCCTTCCACTCCTTTTTGCTTACTACTCCCGAACCTGTCTAACTTTGGATCTAAACACATATTGAAATCTCCCATACATATCACATATGCCTCTGGGTATTCTGACATGAATATCACTGCTTCTTTCAGTACTCGCATTGTGGCTGGGGGGGGGGGGGGTTATAAATCCCCATAATTACAACTGGCAGTGCGTGCACCAGAGCAAAAACAAAAACATATCTTCCATCAGGATCTCTTTTTTCTCTAATATGCTCCCATATTACTCCCCGACGGACCAGGAGAGAAACCCCTCTTGAGTATGTTGTATGGCATGAGTGGCTCGCCCATTGTACCCAGGATTTTTCTAAATACTTCAATCTCTCTTTAATCATATGTGTTTCCTGGATACAGATAATCTTGGCCTGCACTTTATTAATTTCTGTGAAAACCTGTGTTCGTTTTGATTGCGTTCCCATACCTCTCACATTCCATGACAAAAACATGTGCTGATTACTCATATTTGTTGAGTTTTATTTTAGCCATTATTCTCCCAAAAAGAAAAATATCCTACATCCCTTTTTCCCTTTCGTGACCCTTCTCTTTTCTACCTCTCTCTTCTCATTCATCCATTCCGCTCCATTCATCCATACCATTTTTCTTAGGGCATTACCGACATATTGCATTTTACCCTTATATAGGTAATTTATTTCGATCTCAGCCTGTCTGCTCCTACCTTCTCCCGCATTTTTATTATTATATTTATTTATTTATTTATTTTTTTTTATTTGTATAAGAGATCGGAAGAAAGAGGGGCGAGGGGGGAACAGCCGAGGAGGGGGGGGGGGGGAGAAAGAGAAAAAAAATATATAAATACCTCTCCTCTCCTCCATTCACAAAAAAAAAAAAAAAAAAAAGAAGACACCTCTAAAGAAGAAAAAAAAAAAAAAAAGAAGACACCTCTAAAGAAAAAAAGAAAAAAAAAAAAAAAAGGGGGAAAAAGAAATGCTAATTTCCTTGTGCACTACACTGTTTTCTTATCTACTCACTCCCCTACCCACCTCCTTCCCTCCCACCCCCTTAAATTTATTTGTGTTTATACTATTCATAGATATGTGATTATTATTGTGTTTTTTTAAACTTGAATAATTTTTCTTCCTTCTTCAACCTCATATATTATATCTTCAAAAAAAAAACAAAAAAACACAAAAAGACCTCTATACATGTCTTCCTATTTCACACCCCAGTGCTAAAAAAAATAAAAAAAATAAAAAAAAAAAGTAGTGAGAAAAAAAGATAAAAGAGGGAAGAGAGAAAAAAAAAAAAAGAGGACAGATGGTGAAAAAAAATTATAACTAGTGTTTATCTCACTGTGACTTTGTTTCAATTTTCCTATTTGTACACGCCCCTTCATCCTCCCTATACCCACCCCCTCCCCCGTCAAATAAACATTTACCTTTCCCCTCTTTTCCCAGAAGAAAAAATAAAAAAAGAGCAAAAATTAAAACACACCACCTGCAAAAAAGTAAAAAGCATCAACCCAAAAAAAAAAAAAGAAAACAAAAAAAGAAAAACCCTCTTAACCCCCCTCCTCCAACCCCCGCCCCCCAAAGTCCCGATCCTCCCAATGTCTCCTATCTTTCAGGGTTTCTCTATCTCTCTTGTCGAGGCGTAGGCCTTGGTTCCCAGCCAGTCTTTGGCTTGTTCAGGTGTACTGAAAAACAAAGTCTTTCCCCCTTCCTCCACTCTCAGTCGTGCTGGGTATGCCATAGAGTATTCAATTCCTGCCTCCCTCATTTTTCGTTTTATTTCATAAAATGTTGCCCGTTGCTTTTGCAGCTCCAGAGAAAAGTCTGGGAATATTGATACTTTACTATTTTCATAGCGAATCTCTCCCTTTTGTCTTGCCTTCCGCAGGATTGTATCTCTGTCTCTGCAATTTAGTAGGCGTGCCAACAGGGGTCTCGGAGGAAGCCCTGGTTTGGGTATTACTGCAGGCACCCTGTGCGCTCTCTCGCGTATGCCGCTGATACCTCCATATCTGGAAATACATTTTTCAGCCATTTTTCTATAAAATCACCAGGATTAAACCTCTCTGCTTTTTCTGGTAAACCGACTATTCTTAAATTATTACGGCGCATACGGTTCTCAAAATCATCAGATTTTTGATGCCACAGGGTAATCCGTTTTCTCTGTCATTGCTATCCTTTTAGGCATAGGGGTCACAATATCTTCCAATAAAGCTGTCCTGTTTTCCACCTCCGTCATTCTCTCTCTTATACTCTGCATATCATGTCTGATCAATCCTATGTCATTTATAATCTCATCCATTTTACCTGTTAAGGCTGCATTGCTCGAGTGGATGGCCTCCATTAACTGGGAGTTCATCTGTTCCAGGGTCAGTTTGGAGTGTTTCTCCTGTTTTTCTGTTGCTTTCCTGGGCTGTAGCAGTGGCGTGTTAAGCTTCTGGATCTCCAGCACTGATGGTCCACCACTCCGTGTCTGTGGGGGGCTACGCCCGCCATCTTGCTTATCCGTTCGGGCAAATTCTTTAAGGCCATCGGCCGCTGACTGCTTACTATTACTCATCGCACCAAGCGATCGTTTTCGCGGTTTTAGGGTCTCGGTAGCACAGATTGATCAGGATTCTGTGGCAGACTCAGGCACCACCAAGCGTTCGTTTTCGCGGGTTTAGGGTCTCGGTAGCAGAGACTAATCAGGATACTGACGGAGACTCAGGCTGATCTCAAACCTCCCGCTGCTCACATCCGAACGCCGCGTCCGACCGTCACATCCGGTCGCGTCGGCGGAAGCGGAAGTCAGGCCCCCCCGATACCCATGTTAAAGCATATTGACAGTTTAATAATATGTAACTATTTGAATGCCTATAGACTGGTCACAGTTCTACTGTGGCCATGCTAGTTTAGGCCCTAGATACTAATCATGAAATAACTTGGACAACAAAAGGAAATCTGTAGTATGGAAGAACTGAAAATTACATTCTTCTTGTTCTTTCCAAAAGTACTAAATCCCTCGTTGTCATGTAAAGAGAAAAGGATCAACATGACAACCAGGGACCTGTTTGATTGCTTTTGGCGCTGCTCAAAGTAAAGGTGAAAGCATATCCCTGTGTCCCAGAACATGGGATGCAGGCTTGTTCTAATACGAATCCAGGGGGTTAGTATATGTAAAGAGAAAGAAATTGCAGCTACTCCCGTCTAGCGCCGGTGAATAAACAATAAAGAGCGGCCTCGGCCTACGTGTCTCCATCAAACCACACACTCTGATGCATTTCGCCCAGCCCACCCTATGACTAAGCCCAGGTAGGCAGGGCGAAATGCATTAGGGTGTGTGGTTTGGTGGAGACATGCAGTCTGAGGCAACTCTTTATGCTTTCACCTCTACTCTGAGTGGCACCAAAAGCAATCAAACAGGTCCCTGGTTGTCATATTGATCCATTGTCTCCATTACTTTTTAAGTAAATGGGTTGATTTACTAAAGGCAAATAGGTTGTTTAAAATTATTACAAAGAAATTGTCCCCAGAGCTAAGAATACCCAATCACGTGCAAGGAAAAAAAAAATGTTTTGCTTGGCCATGATTGGATGCTGTAAGTCGGCAGAGCTTGATCTCGTTCATTAATCTTTGAGGCAAACTACCTTGCAAAGTACATCGTCCATTGAAAAGTGAACATCCTCCTTGCCTTTAGTAAATCAACCTCACAGGCTCTATGAATAGCCATATCTACAGATTAAGAGATCTGATTTAACTTTGACTTTCCTAAACTGCATGTTGGTTCCAGGTTAGCCAAGGACAGACAAAGACCGAATTTTCAGAATGTGGTTCAGCATTCATATTTTTCTCAGTACAAATGTGCATGGATATTTTTTTACCAATTAAAAAAAACCTCAGTACAGGTTTAGAGGAATATTTCTTATATTTATAAAATTTGCCAGCATACTTTCATAGAGGAATTATTTTATCACAATTAGGATGTGAACGAAAATTTACTTTAAGCACCTGTCTCACATCTGCAGAATGTGCGGATAATAAGTTACTCAAATGATCATGTATTTAAAACTGATTGACTCTCATGCTAAATATCGCTTGTATAGCTGCATTGTCAGTTTCCTTATTTTTGCCTGATGAAAATGCATTATTGATTGTGTAAGTCAGCAATGATAAAGCAAAGCAGCAGGGCATGAATAGTGTTGCAGTATAAAGCTGGCAACTAGGGAAAATAGCAATTTCATTCCACTAGCAAGGTCACTTGGAGGACTAGCCGCATAATATAAATAAGATTATTACCCCTCACCAGTCACTATGACATCATTCTTCCTGGAAGCTAGTGCTACCAAAATTGACAGCCTTGGAGTGCAAAATGCCACTGTCTAATTCATATAGGGCAGGCAAATAATATTTAAATTATTATGTGTGGATAAATATTAGTCGTTGGGGCAGAATATAAAAAAGGGTGCATGGATGACATTTTGTTTAATATTATTATCATTTAAACAAAATATTTTTTGTCGGGTAGATAGGAAATATTGAATTTCAGTAGTATGCAATCCTCTATCCTTTTGACATGGAAGCAGAAGAGATGTGATACATACATTACAGGAAGCTTTACTGAGATAATAACTATTATTTGAAGGTAAATGATAGTGAATGTAGATGTTGAATGTGGTTCTTTTCGTATTCAAGGCTTAAGTGGACATCAAAGTACATTCCAGGTTCCCCTTCTACTCTAACCTTGAACTTATATATTGGGCCACCAGGGAAGTGCTATTAAGGTACTTACCATCCTTTGCATTTAATACTGGGCTTTGTCTGGCTTGTATAATATTAGTCCTTATGGAAATGTGAATCACAGTGATGAGTAAGCACAGTGTAGCTGTGTTAAACGCATCCACTTCTGTTCTGGCTTTTGCACTTGTGGTGCATGTCAGGTTTTTTACATACAATAAATGGACTTAAATTACGTTGGTGTGCAGCCAATCTTTTTCATTCAGTCTTCTACGGCAGGCAAGCCGGGGCTTGCACCCGCACGAAGAGTTCTAATTGATTTCAATTTGGAGCCACTCACCTAGATCTACAGTGGGGAAAATAATTATTTGGTCCCCTGCAGATTTTGTAAGTTTGCCCACTTACAAAGAAATGACTGGTCTACAATTGTTAAAATAGGTGTATTTTAAATGATAGAGACAGAATATCAACCAAAAATCTAGAAAAAAAACACTTGATACAGATGTAATACATTGAGTTGCAGTTCAGTGAGTGAAAAAAGGAAAATATATACTCGAGTATAAGCCAACCGGAATGTAAGCCGAGGCACCTAATTTTACCACAAAAAAATGGGAAAACCTATTGACTTAAGTATAAGGCTAGAGTGGGGAATGCAGCAGCTACTGTTAAACAATGCCTATCTGCAGCCTCACTGTGCCCATTTGCAGCCTTACTGTGCCCATCTGCACCTTCACTGTGCCCACCTGTATCATCAGTGCCCATTTGCAGCCTCACTGTGCCCATTTGCAGCCTCACTGTGCCCATCTACAGCCTCACTGTGCCCGTTCAAAGCAGGTGATAAGCGCTGTGTCATGCAGTCTTAACTGTTCAGCAGCGTCCACTGTAACAAAGCCCTGCCTCCTCCTCGTCTGTGATAGACGGAACACTGATTTCGTTTCCCAGCATTGTATCAGTGTTCAGTGTTCCGTCTATCGTGGATGAGGAGGAGGTGGGGCTTTGTTACAGTGGTCGCCGCCGAACAATTAAGACTGCATGACACAGCGGGAGACCCTCACTCGAGTATAAGCCGAAGGGGGCTTTTTCAGCATAAAATTTTTTCTGAAAAAGTCGGCTTATACACAAGTATATACAGTATTTGATCCACAAGCAAAACATGACTTAGTACTTGGTGGATAAACCCTTGTTGGCAAGCACAGGCTAAGGTAAGATGTTTCCTGTAGTTAGTGACCAGGTTTGCACACATCTCAGGAGGGATTTTGGTCCACTCTTTTTACAGATGTTCTCTAAATCCTTAAGGTTTCTTGACTGTCGTTTGGCAACTCGAAGTTTCAGCTCCCTCCATACATTTTCTATAGGATTAAGGTCTGAAGACTGGCCAGGCCACTCCATGACCATAATGTGCTTCTTCTTGAGCCACTCCTTTGTTGCCTTGGCAGTATGTTTTGGGTCATTGTCATGCTGAAAGACCCATCCATGACCCTTCAGTGTTCTGGCTGAGGGAAGAAGGTTCTCATCCAAGATTTTACAAGACATGGCCCCATCCATTGACCCCTCAATGGGGCAAAGTCGGTCTGTACCTTTAGCAGAGAAACAGCCCCAAAGCATTAATGTTTCCACTCCGCGCTTGACTGTAGGGATGGTTTTCTTAGGGTCATAGTCAGGATTTTTCTTCCTCCAAACACAAAATCTGCAGGGGATCAAATGATTATTTTCCCCACTGTATGATTGCTCTGGTGTCCCATTGGGCCCCCCTTGTTGCTCTGGTTCCTGCCTGGGGGATGATGTGCATTTGGTGCTAGGTTGCTGAGGTATGTCCCACAAAGCAAACAAAGTATTTTTTTTTTTCTTTTGTCGGTTTGTCATTCAATTTTATATTCGTGTAAAGACCATTGCATCCCCATACCTTCAACCATTAAAATAAATAACCCACATATTCATTCTCTCCCTCTTTTCTGGCATCTTCCCCAACTCTCTAAAACACGCACGAGTCAGCCCCATATTTAAAAAGCCTTCACTGGATCTAGCCAATCTTAACAACCTATGCCCTATCTCCTTGCTTCCCTTTTATCAAAATTCCTTGAACGTCTGGTCTACAACCGACTGAGCGACCACCTTGCCGAGAATAGCCTTCTTGATCCCCTTCAGTTTTGATTTTGTCCTCAACACTCCAGAGAAACTGCTCTCCTAGAACTAACAAACGATCTGTTTTGAACATTTACTTCGCAAAGAATACCCAGTTACGTAAAAGGAAAATAAAAACAATGTTAATAGTATTACTAAACCCAGGAGCCTGCATTCACTATATCTGGTCTCCCACAGTACACATAACATGGAAATGCAATAATTTTAGTAAATACAAACTGCAAAATACCTTTTCACATCAGCAGTATATAGCAGTCTTGTGACTTCTATCAGTGACTGGTTAAAGCTTGTAGAAAGAGTTTTCATACTGCACTAGCTGCGATAGGAGGCAGGACCCCTGACCCTCTGTCTTGACAGTGCTGATTGGCCCCGTGCTGATCACATGCACCCTCCCAAGAAAAAAACTCTCTTTAGAAATACACACCTGGACATGTTTTGGGGACAATGCAAGAAAAGGAGGATCTGTGCATACAGGATCAAACCGCCTTTTTACACAATGCAGAGGATTAATCCCCCGGGGGGTTCCACAGTTAGTATAACAAGCATGCCTTACTGCATATACAGACTGATTTCACTGTTGTGGGTTTAGTACCACTTTAACGTCCCTATTCACCAACTTTACAGCCTGTCATGCATGTTAACCAGAATAGCGGCTTGACATGTTTAAAATGAATTTCAGTGTACCTCTACTATACATGCTAAACAGCTACTAGACTGAATAATTAATGTTACTTTTGATGTCTGTTTCAAAAGCAACAGTACTGTAGATATATTTTTTTTCATTTTGTATTGAAATGCATGGCTTGATGACCTTTCTGGTCTACGGTCACCAGATTGTCTCAAACGCCTTCAGATTCCATAATGCGTTCTCACTATCGACCGGTCTGTTCAGAATAATAGATGAGCAGTTTCTGGGAGAATTTGCTGGATTATCCTTCAGACTTTTGATGTGTTTTGCCCACCAATGACTGCTGTTAAATAAAAACTTGATCTGTCTCCAAATAAATCTGAGTTGATCAAACTAATTAATATCTCATATCCTTGCTATACACAAACATACTGTATGTCAGAATGAAATGCCTGCTAAAACCTGACAACCAAAGTATGGGTGAGATAGGTTGACTAAATCAGCACTTTTAGCAGATAGAAGTATGCATAAATGTATATGTGAATATGCCACATTTTTTGTATTGTGTGGCAGGGGAATGTGAGTGCAATGTGTGTGTAATATTGTACTTTCTTTATCTATGTGAAAATCTAACTCTAAGCTGGTATAAAAAAAATACTATTTAATTAATTGCTGTGTTCATGAGATAATCATAGAGCTAGTATATGTACCTAAATGTGTCTTGATATCAGCCTTCTGTAATTCCTTGTCTGTGAACATGTTTAAAGTAAAGGGAAGCAGAAGGATGATCTCATCAATATGCTGCTGCTCCGCTGCCCAGTCACAGGACCAGGCTTTAAAGTGATATTAAAGTCTTGTTTTTTTTTTATTTTTTAAATAACAAATATGTTATACTTACATAGTAGGTGAGGTTGAAAAAAGACACAAGTCCATCAAGTCCAACCTATGTGTGTGATTATATGTCAGTATTACATTGTATATCCCTGTATGTTACGGTCATTCCAGTGCTTATCTAATAGTTTTTTGAAATTATCAATGCCCCACGCTGAGACCACCACCTGTGGAAGGGAATTCCACATCCTTGCCGCTCTTACAGTAAAGAACCCTCTACGTAGTTTAAGGTTAAACCTCTTTTCTTCTAATTTTAATGAGTGGCCACATGTCTTGTTAAACTCCAGTCGGCAAAAAAGTTTTATCCCTACTGTGGGGTCACCAGTATGGTATTTGTAAAATTAAATCATATCCCCTCTCAAGCGTCTCTTCTCCAGAGAGAATAAGTTTAGTGCTCGCAACCTTTCTTCAGATCTAATATCCTCCAGACCCTTTATTAGCTTTGTTGCCCTTCTTTGTACTCGCTCCATTTGCAGTACATCCTTCCTGAGGACTGGTGACCAGAACTGGACAGCATACTCTAGGTGTGGCCGGACAAGAGTCTTGTAGAGTGGGAGAATTATCGTTTTATCTCTGGAGTTGATTCCCTTTTTAATGCATGCAAATATTCTGTTTGCTTCGTTAGCAGTAGCGTGGAATTGCATGCCAATGCTGAGCCTATCATCTACTAGGATCCTCAGGTCTTTTTCCATCCTAGATTCCCCCAGAGGTTCTTATCTGCTCAGTTGCAGTGGTTTTTGCGCAGAGAAGCCCAGATCCTCCTCTTCTTGGGTCCCTCACAGGCGCACTTGGCCCCTCCCTCCTGCGGAGTGCCCCCACAGCAAGCAGCTTGCTATGGGGGCACCCAAGCTAAGCTGCTGCTCTGTGTGTCCATTCAGACATGGAGACGTGGCTTGGCCCTGCCCCCTCTCAATCCTCATTGGCTCACTGACTTTAATTGACAGCCAATGGCTCCCAATACTGTCTCAGCCAATGAGGAGGGAGAGTCCTGGACATCCGAGGCTCTCGTGCAGCATCACTGGATCGAGATGGGGCTCAGATAGGTATTTGGGGGTAAGGGGGGCTGTTGCACAAAGAAGGATTTTTATCTTAATGCATAAAAAAACCTTCTGCCTTTAGAACCACTTTAACTGCTTAACTATTGTGTAGTTTGCAGAGTGGTCCAGAAGCTGGTTGTACTTTCTGGAACGGATGCATGGATCACAAGAATGTCTGAAAAGCAGTACAAACTCTTTAACCGTTTAAGGACCTCCTCCTGCACATATACATCGGCAGAATGGCACGGGGCACATCAACGTACAGGTACGTTGTCCTTTAAGAGCCCAGCCACGGGTCACGTGCGTGCCGCCAGCGGCGCTTCGCGACCCGGTCCTGAGCTTCTTGACCGCGGGACCAGCGGACCCGATCGCCGCTGGTGTCCCGCAATCGGGTCACAGAGCTGAAGAACGGGGAGAGGTATGTGTAAACAAACCTCTTCCCGTGCTTTCTAGTGACACTGTCACTTATCATCTGTTCCCTGTCATAGGGAAAGATGATCAGTGACGTCACATGCCAAGCCACACCCCCTACAGTAAGAAAACACACACAGGACATACTTAACCCCTCCCAGCCCCCTAGTGGTTAACTCCCTCACTGCCAGTGTCATTTACACAGGAATCAGTGCATTTAAATAGCACTGATTGCTGTATAAATGACAATGGTCTCAAAAATGTGTCAAAAATGTCCGATGTGTCCGCCATACTGTCGCAGTCACAATAAAAATCGCTTATCGCTGCCATTACTAGTAAAAAAAAAAATATTAATAAAAATGCTATAAAACTATCCCCTATTTTGTAAACGCTATAACTTTTGCGCAAATCAATCAATAATCGCTAATTGCGATTTTTTTTACCAAAAATATGTAGAAGGATACGTTTTGGTCTAAACTGGGGAAAAAAAAAAAATTTTTATATATTTTTTGGGGATATTTATTATAGCAAATAATAATTATGTCGCTCTATTTTTGTTTATAGCGCAAAAAATAAAAACCGCAGAGGTGATCAAATACCACCAAAAGAAAGCTCTATTTGTGGGTAAAAAGGACGCCAATTTTGTTTGGGAGCCACGTCGCACGACCATACAATTGTCAGTTAAAGCGACGCAGTGCCGAATCGCAAAAAGGGGCCTGGTCCTTTGGCTGCAAACTGGTCCGGGGCTTAAGTGGTAAACCGGTAAGGTCGTTTACATCTAAGTATAGCTAAGTAAATCAGTTGTGTATTGAGCTTTTTTCTTGCAGTTCAAATATTCAGTGTTACATTTTTTGTGCCAATTGCCTTTAACCTGTTGCCACCCATGTAACACATATATGTGGTGGAAAAATACTCAATTTCAACACAGAATGTCTGGTGTGAATGAGAGGCTTTTACAAGAAAAATCTAAATATAAATGAAATTGTTTGTTATTCTTTTATGTGTCCAATAAACAATAAAAATATATTCTGTGCTATTCACTTAAGTAATCAAATATTTACCAAAACCAACATTCTTAATTGGCAATTTACTCTTATCCTAATGTTTCCCTCACATTCCTGAAGCAGCTTTTAGAGCTTCCAATCTGCTCAAACGTTTCCAACATTTTTGCTTGCCTACTCTTGCATGCTTGTCTACTCTCTCCTGCATTTGTGGAGGTTCATCACTGTGAGGGTCAACTTTGCTGGCCAATAAGAATGTGTGGGAGAAATAAAGCTTTGGCACTATCAGTAATATTTAAAGTATGGAAGCTGTAAATTGCTAAACTCTTTCTGAAAATTGTAGTTGCCTGACTGTGTCAACAACCCAGACCAAGCATTCTACAAGAAATATCAGTACTTCTAACCTGAATACATTAGTAATTCATTAATGTAACCTTTTGATCACCATACCAGTCAGCCGATTACCATTTTCAAAATAAATGTTAGAAGTAGTGGCCTTAGTAAAGGTTTCAATCAATTGTCAAATTACTTAAAGCACATGTGTCAAACACAAGGCCGTGGGCTTAATCCGGCCCGCCAAGCCATTTCATGTGGCCCTCACACCTCTCCTGCAGCTGCAGAACCCCCCATGTTTCTGCGCCTGCCTTGTCTCAGCAGTAGTCAGCAGAAAGGAGGACAGAACTCCTCCTCTGGTCTTCCAGACCCTGCACTTTCTGCTTCCCAGCTCTGCCTCCAGATTTTTTCCAGCATCAGCACAAGGTAAGGGGGGTGCACTGTGATGTAAGGGATGGTGGTGGACTCTTGACTTGTGATGGTGGTGGGGGCTTTTGACATCTGATCTAAGGGGGAGTGGGGTGCTCTGAAAATCTAGTCTTACAGAATAAAAACAGCCCTTTGAGGGCAACCATAATGCTGATGCGGCCCGTGATGAAATTGAGTTTGACACCCTTGACCTAAAGGGTCAGTTCACGTCTACAGAAGCCATCACATCAACATTGCCAAACAATCAGAATCCATCTTGTCCATCCCAGAAGCATTGACAGAGAAGAGGGCGAAAAGCAGGGATTTCAAATTCCTGGACTACTGGAGCAGTTGCACGAGTGCTGACAGCTCTTCAACCCTGGAGGTAAGTACATTTGTGGGTGGGGAAAGTGTAGTTCAACTTTACATTTTTTTTTCTGTAAAGGTTAGCTAACACTTTAGGCATTTTAAATACATGTTGCTCTGCCACTATTTTAGTTTCATTACTATTAATATTTCGTTTTTTTGCTTGTTATTTTTTTCAGTGTTGCAAAAAAAAAAAGCACAACATTGAAAAAAATACCCTTTTCATCTGAAGCAGTTTTGCCTTGTACTTACATTTATTTGAAGTCATTTTGCTTTGTACCAGAAAGATCATTAAGTGTAATTTGAAATGGACCAATTATAAAATAAAATGTATGCATTTAATTTACAGCCAAACTACTTATAACACTGATCAAAATAGTTTAAAAAAAGTATCTCTATAGACTACGCTAAAAATAAAATAATTTTTGCAAGACGTTATGCAGAAAGAAAGCCTAATTAGTCCCCAAAAAATAATGTATGTATCAATGACAAAGTTATCACCAAATAAACAGGCCCTTGATGGAAATGCAAAAATGGGTCTGATCCATAATGGATATAGAGGTAGTACAGTTGAAGTGGTTAAATAACCAAGGTAAATTGTTTACTACAGGCACAAGTATAGATTTATTAAATAGCAGAGGCACACCTCCCAACTTTTTGAGATGGGACGCGACACCTATTAGCAAAGTATGTAGCCATTGGACATGCCCCCTTAAAGGAGAATTATACAAAACAAATCTTTAGTTAAACCCACAAGTGCTTTCCTTTACCACTACTATTCCTTTATGCTGGCCTTTGAACTTTACAAATGCAGCAATTTAGAATTTGAATGAAAGCACATGGAAACACTTTTTGATAGATAAATAGTGCATTTTATATACAGCTATATAGATCAGACTAAAAGGAGGGACAAATGAGGAGGCTAGAGAGACAGAGGGACTTTGTTCCAAATCAGGGACAGTCCCTTGAAATCAGGTAAAGTTCGGAGTTATGGCAGAGGTATGCTATAGTTAAGTCTCTCACAAAGTATTTTGGTTCCTGTGTACAAAACTGTTTCAGTTATATATTTTTTATAGGCTGTATTATTTGAACGGATGGCTTCAGAGCATGCCAAAGCATTTTCAATGGGATTGAAATCAGAATCCCAATTTGGTCATTCTAAAAAACAGGAATTCTTAACCATTGTTGTTGCTTTACTACAATGTTTCGGATCAATGCAGTGTTGCATGCCCCATCTTTTTGTAAACTTTCAATCACACACATATCATTTAATTGTTCTGTAGAATTTTCTGGTGTAGAGTTTCCTGAATAATTGCAACTCGTCTAGGTCCTGAAGGAGCATAGCAGCTCAGTGCCATTATATATCCCCACAATGCTTCTCACTAATGTTGTGTTGTTTGGACATGTAGAACTGTGTACATTAAAGTGATTGTAAAGGTACATTTTTTGCCCTAATGTAACAAACATGTTATACAGTACATACTTGCTCTGTGCAATGGTATTGGTAATAGTACAGAGCAACCCCAAACCTCCTATTCTGTGGTCCCCCGGTGACACTCCAGGCTCATCCTCTCCTGAATGTACCCTCATAGCAAGCCACTTTCTATGGGTGCACACATGCAGGCTCCATCCCGAGCTGGGCTGTGTACCTCTATTGACACACACAGTGCAGCTCAGCCACAACCCCCATTCGCTTCTCACAGGATTTGATTAACTAATGGCTCCTGCTCCTGCTGAGCCTCCACTGAGAAGAGAGGAGCAGTGCTGCTGCAGACAGACACAGAGCTGTTTCCAGATCGGGCTCAGGTAGGTATTTAAGAGTAGGCTGGGGGAGGTGAAAAATAAAAGGTTGTACTGATCTTTGTAGGAAATTTACATCTATAAAAGTAGCAATGATGACAAATCTTTACCATTTGTAAACTATATGCCTGCCCGTCATATGATGTAGATCAAACTCTTTAAATATCTTTTTGTACTAATATTCTCATACTCTTCAACAACTCTTCTTTTGAAATCTTCTTTGTGAGGGCTATATTGCATTTCAGCAGAGTGCTATTAACCACTTCAGCCCCGGACCATTTGGCAGCCAAAGGACCAGAGGTCTTTTTTCAATTTCGCACTGCACTACTTTAACTGGTAATTGCGCGGTCATGCAATTTTGTAACCAAACGAAATTTGCGTCCTTTTCTTCCCACAAATAGAGCTTTCTTTTGATGGTATTTGATTGCCTCTGTGATTTTTATTTTTTGCGATATAAACGGAAAAAGAGCGAAAATTTTGAAAAAAAAAGAGATTTTCTACTTTTTGTTATAAAAAAAATCTAATAAACTCAATTTTAGTCAAACATTTGGGCCAAAATGTATTCAGCCACATGTCTTTAGTAAAAAAAATGCCAATAAGCGTATATTTATTGGTTTGCGCAAAAGTTATAGCGTCTACAAACTAGAGTACATTTTCTGGAATTTACACCGCTTTTAATTTATGACTGCCTATTTCATTTCTTGAGGTGCTAAAATGGCAGAGAAGTACAAAACCCCCCCAAATGACCCCATTTTGGAAAGTAGACACCCCAAGCTATTTGCTGAGAGGCATGTTGAGCCCATTGAATATTTTTTTTTTTAGTCCCAAGTGATTGAATAAAGACAAAAATAAAAAAGATTTTTTTTTTTTTCAAAAAGTTGTCACTAAATGATATATTGCTCACACATGCCATAGTTATATGTGGAATTGCACCCCAAAATACATTTTGCTGCTTCTCCTGAGTATGGGGATACCACATGTGTGGGACTTTTTGGGAGCCTAGCCGCGTACGGGGCCCCGAAACCCAAGCACCGCCTTCAGGATTTCTAAGGGTGCAAATTTTTGATTTCACTCCTCACTACCTATCACCGTTTCGAAGGCCATAAAATGCCAAAATAGCACAAAACCCCCCCAAATGACCCCATTTTGGAAAGTAGACACCCCAAGCTATTTGTTGAGAGGCATGGTGAGTATTTTACAGCTCTCATTTGTTTTTGAAAATGAAGAAAGTAAAAAAAAAAAAATTTTTTTTCTTTTTTCAATTTCCAAAACTTTGTGACAAAAAGCGAGATCTGCAAAATACTCACAATACCTCTCAGCAAATAGCTTGGGGTGTCTACTTTCCAAAATGGGGTCATTTTGGGGGGTTTTATGCCATCTGGGCATTCCATGGCCTCCGAAACTGTGATTGGCAGTGAGAAGTGAAATAAAAAAATTACACCCTTAGAAAGCCTGAAGGCGGTGATTGGTTTTTGGGGTTCCGTACGCAGCTAGGCTCCCAAAAAGTCCCACACATGTGGTATCCCCGTACTCAGGAGAAGCAACAGAATGTATTTTGGGGTGTATTTCCACATATGCCCATGACATGTTTGAGCAATATATCATTTAGTGACAACTTTTTGTAAAAAAAATATTTATTTAATATTTAATGGGCTCAACATTGCTCTCATCAAATAGCTTGGGGTGTCTACTTTCCAAAATGGGGTCATTTGGGGGGGGTTTGAACTGTCCTGGCATTTTATGCACAACATTTAGAAGCCTATGTCACACGTCACCCACTCTTCTAACCACTTGTAGACAAAGCCCTTTCTGACACTTTTTGTTTACATGAAAACATATTTTTTTTTTGCAAGAAAATTACGTTGAACCCCAAACACTATATATATTGTTAAAGCAAAGGCCCTACAGATTAAAATGGTGGGTGTTGCATTTTTTTTTCCACACAGTATTTGCGCAGCGATTTTTCAAACGCATTTTTTGTGGAAAAAATACACTTTTTTTTATTTTAATGCACTAAAACACACTATATTGCTCAAATTTTTGATGAAATAAAAAATATGATCTTAGGCCGAGTACATGGATACCAAACACGACATGCTTTAAAATTGCGCACAAACACGCAGTGGCGACAAACTACATACATTTTTAAAAGCCTTTAAAAGCCTTTACATGATACCACATTAGATTCACGGAGGAGGTCTACTGCTAAAATTACTGCCCTCGATCTGACCTTCGCGGTGATACCTCACATGCATGGTGCAATTGCTGTTTACATATGACGCCAGACCAACGCTTGTGTACGCCTTTGCGCAAGAGAAGGGGGGGCAGGGGTGCTTTTTTTTTTTTTTTTGTTGTTTTTTTTTTTATTTATTTAGCTTTTTTATTTTATTTTTAAACTGTTCCTTCCATTTTTTTTCTTTGTTATGATTTTTATTGTTATCTCAGGGAATGTAAATATCCCCTATGATAGCAATAGGCAGTGACAGGTACTCTTTTTTTGAAAAAATTGGGGTCTATTAGACCCTAGATCTTTCCTCTGCCCTCAAAGCATCTGACCACACCAAGATTGGTGTGATAAAATGCTTTCCCAATTTCCCAATGGCGCGGTTTATATCCGGGAGGGGGGACATTCCCTCCCACTGCTTGTAAAAGCAGTCTAGAGGCTAATTACCCGCTAGAATTGCTTTTACATGAAAGCCGATCACTGGCTGAAAAGAATGATACCAAGATGATACCTAAACCTGCAGGCATCATTCTGGTATAACCATTCAAAGTCCAGCAACATACTGGACATATATTGTAATCTTTTTTTTTTCATGCAGCCTCTTGGCTGAACGAAAAAAAGAGATTGATTGGTGGGTATGCCCACCATTAGAATACCTCCCTTCATCCACCCACTTCTAATGATGGGCATACATGCACCATTTATATATGCCGATGCATGGGGGCATCCTCCCGCAAAAGTTATGCCGTGTACACACGGTCGGAATTTCGACCGTATGTACGTGGCATTAGGAGCCAATCGCTCCTCCCCCCCCCCTGCTGCCCCCATGCTTCGGCATATATGCTCTTTTTTTTAACTGTGGTGGTGAAATCACCTCCTACAGCGTTGGAGTCGCGGCTTTATGTATCGTGGGAGCAAACGCTGTTGCTGTCAAGATAAATAAATCCGCGTTGCAACTGAATGGCGCACCTGAAAACAAAAAAATGCTCAACACTAAAACACACAGTAAACAAAATTACATACCTGAAAAGCAAGCATGATAAAACATAATAAAACATAATAAAACATAATAAAACATTGCAGAATAGAATGGAGTAAAAAAAGAGCAACAATAGAGAGAGAATAGAGTGAGAGAGAGAACAATAAAACGACAACTATTTTATTTTTTTTTATTTTTTTGAGATTCACAGGTAAAAAAGCTCCTGACTGAAGCGACTGAATCAAAACGCTACCACAAAAAAAATGTTAGCGATCGCAGGGATCAGGCCTGACTCTGCGAACGCTGCAGTTATGTGTGCTTAGTGTTTTGTAAGTGACAGTGATCGATCGATACTGCACTTGGGTGGGCTGGGCTGGGCTGGGCGGAGGGGGAAAACGCAGGTGCTAGCAGGTATCTGGGCTGATCCCGCTAACAATGCGTTTTTTTTTGGAACCCTAAACTGCTGGGACGCTAGTATAGATCTGATCAGATCAGATATTGATCTGTTCAGATACTGTGCCACTAAGGGAGGTGTATGCTTTGCGCGTGGGTGTTTGCGGTACTGGCACTAACCTGGGGCGACGCAGACCTTATTTGACCCTAAAACCTAATTGATATCACCCGCCGGGCGATCAGGGGGTTAAACCGTTATTGGGTAATAAATGGCGGGTGCCCTGACAGTATAAAAAACAAGCTAACTAACCAGCGTCACCCGTAACAGTAATACAAAAAAAAACTGGTTACCTAGCGACACTAATGCAGCGATCAGAAAAACGATCGCTTAGTGACACTGGCAAAAGGGGGTGAAAGGGTTAACTAGGGGCAATCAGGGGGTTAAAACCTTTATTAGGTAATATATGGGGGTACCTGACGCTATATAAAAACCTGACGGGGAACCTAAATAACGAAATAACTAACTGGCTAACCAGCGTCACCAGTGACAGTTATACAGTGATCACTGGTGAAAGGGTTAACTCTAGGGGCAATCAGGGGGTTAAAACCTTTATTTAGGTTGTAATATGGGGGTACCTGACCTATAAACCTATTTATGAACCTATATAAACATGGCGGTTACCTAAAAAAAAAAAATGGTTACCTAGCGACACTAATGCAGCGATCAGAAAAACGATCGCTTAGTGACACTGGCAAAAGGGGGTGAAAGGGTTAACTAGGGGCAATCAGGGGGTTAAAACCTTTATTAGGTAATATATGGGGGTACCTGACGCTATATAAAAACCTGACGGGGAACCTAAATAACGAAATAACTAACTGGCTAACCAGCGTCACCAGTGACAGTTATACAGTGATCACTGGTGAAAGGGTTAACTCTAGGGGCAATCAAGGGGTTAAAACCTTTATTTAGGTTGTAATATGGGGGTACCTGACCTATAAACCTATTTATGAACCTATATAAACATGGCGGTTACCTAAAAAAAAAAATGGTTACCTAGCGACAGCAGTGACACTAATACAGCGATCAGAAAAACGATCGCTTAGTGACACTGGCAAAAGGGGGTGAAAGGGTTACCTGGGGGGCAATCAAGGGGTTAAACCTTTATTAGGGGGGGGTGGGGGGCTACCTTGGACCTAAAACTAACTGCACTGACAGTTATTACAGTCACACTGACACTAAATGCAGTGATCAGTAAAAAAAATGATCACTGCAATTAGTGACACTGTGACTGGGGGGGGGGAGGGGGTGATCTGGGGGGTGATCTGGGGGTGACAGGGGGGTGTTTTGTGTGCCTATGTGTACTGGTGTCAGTGTACTGTTGGTGCACTAACCTTTAGATGTTCACAGCTCGGCGTTCCGGTCACATAGACCGGCGCACCGAGCGTGACATCACTTCCTCTGCCTGTGTTTTGATTGACACAGACAGAGGAAGCATCTGATTCGCCAGGAGCGATCGCGAGGGGGTGGCCAGAAACCACTGGCCGTCCCCTCATCCCGGATCGCTCCTGAAGCGATCCCGACCGTCCCCGCCGGCCGGGGGGGGTCCGATCGGACCCCCCACCCGCCGGAAGAATGGCACGTACAGGTACGTGGTTCTGCCTGTACGTGCCATTCTGCCGACGTATATATACAGGGGGCGGTCGGCAAGTGGTTAAAAAGCAGTTTACGTAAACCATTTATTTATTTATTTTGTAACTGCCAACATTTTTTTTTGTGAACTGCTTTAAACACCTGACTGATTAGTGTATCTGACACAATGGATCTCTTGGCTCTCCAATGGATCTCCAATCTACAATGGATCTCTCTATGGATGAGCCGAACACCCCCCGGTTCGGTTCACACCAGAACTTGTAAACAGGCAAAAACTTTGGACGAACCCTGTTAAAGTCTATGGGACAAGAACATGAAAAAAAAGTGCTAATTTTAAAGGCTTATATGCAAGTTATTGTCATAAGAAGTGTTTGGGGACCCGGGTCCTGCCCCAGGGGACATGTATCAATGCAAAAAAAGTTTTAAAAATGGCCGTTAAAACCAATCGCCTCTGTAATGAATTGTCGATACTCTGCAATATAGATAAAACTCATAAAAAAACAAATGGCATGGGTTCCAGTCCATTACCAGGCCCTTTGGGTCTGGTATAAATATTAAGGGAACCCCAAACCAAAAATCTTTTGTGTGGGGTCCCCCCAAAATCCATACCAGGCCCTTAAGGTCTGGTATGGATATTAAGGGGAACTCTGCACCAAATAAAAAAAATGGCGTAGGGGTCCCCCCAAATCCATACCAGACCCTTCAGGTGACGTCAGAGGAAGGTGGGGTCGCCCGTTTACGTCAACGAGTGGCCCAGCCCTATATAACAGCTGTCATCGAGAAGAAGCATCACTCGGTGGGAGCCTCCCATGGAGGCGGAGCTGTTGCGCTTTTTTTTTTTCCTTTTTTCAGCTCGTCAGGCGGCGCGAGATGGATCTATATTGCGGGACATTTTTTTATTTTTTTTAAATAAAGGACTTGTCTCAAAGCATCTCCTGTCTTTTTTACTATCTTTGACACTTTTTGGTGAAATAGTAAGGGTACAATGTACCCGTTACCAATTCACATAGGGGGGAGGCCGGGATCTGGTGGTCCCCTTGTCAAAGGGGGCTTCCAGATTCAAAAAAGCCCCCCGCCCCCCACAATCACTGGGCAAAGGTTGCAGGAATGAGGCCCTTGTCCCCATCAACATGGGGACAAGGTGCTTTGGGGACCCCAAAGCAACCTTCCCATGTTGAGGGCATGTGGCCCAGTACTGTTCAGGAAGGGGGGGCTCTCTGTCATCCCCCTCTCTTTTCCTGCAGCCTGCCAGGTTGTGTGCTCGGAAAAGGGGCGGATTGTTGGCGCAGGGTTCCCCTTAAAATCCATACCAGACCTAAATGGTCTGGTATAGATTTTAGGGGGACCCCTACACATTTTTTTTTAAATTTGGCTCAGGGTTCCCCTTAATATCCATACCAGACCTGAAGGGCCTGGTATGGATTTTGGGGGGGACCCCCATGCAATTTAAAAAAATATATTTGGTTCGTTCTTTTCAATAAGTTTTATCTATATTGCCGAGACCCGACAATTCATTACAGCCGCAATCAGTTTTAAATTACTTTTTTTCCTTTAGAAATGTAATTTTGCTGGGGTACAGTTCTAAACACTTTACAGGCATACTATAGACACCCCCCAGGCACAATATTTAAAGGAATATTTTTATTGTTTCACTTTAACCACTTCAGCCCCGGACCAATTGGCAGCCAAAGGACCAGGCCCCTTTTTGCGATTCGGCACTGCGTCGCTTTAACTGACAATTGCGCGGTCGTGCGACGTGGCTCCCAAACAAAATTGGCGTCCTTTTTTTCCCGCAAATAGAGCTTTCTTTTGGTGGTATTTGATCGCCCCTGCGGTTTTTATTTTTTGCGCTATAAACAAAAAATAGAGCGACAATTTGGAAAAAAATGCAATATTTTTTGCTTTTTGCTATAATAAATATCCCCAAAAAATATATAAAATTTTTTTTTTTCCTCAGTTTAGGCCGATACGTATTCTTCTACATATTTGGTAAAAAAAACGCAATTAGCGATTATTGATTGGTTTGCGCAAAAGTTATAGCGTTTACAAAATAGGGGATAGTTTTATAGCATTTTTATTAATATTTTTTTTTTACTAGTAATGGCGGCGATCAGCGATTTTTATTGTGACTGCGACATTATGGCGGACACATCGGACATTTTTGGGACCATTGTCATTTATACAGCAATCAATGCTATTTAAATGCATTGATTCCTGTATAAATGACACTGGCAGTGAAAGAGTTAACCACTAGGGGGAGGGGAGGGGTTATAGGTTGTGACGTGTGTGTTTTTTTAACAATAGGGGTGGGGCTGACGTCATTGATCGGCTTTCCCGATGACAGGGAACAGACAGGCAGAGTAGGAAGCGTGGGGGGAGGTTTGTTTACACAGACCTCTCCCCATTCTTCAGCTCTGTGACCCGACCGGGTCGCGAGCGTGCCGGCGGCAGCACGCGCCTGACCCATGGCTAGGCAATTAAAGGGCCACATACCTGTACGTGGTTTTGCCTAGCCGTGCCATTCTGCTGACG
Organism: Lithobates sylvaticus; assembly: GCA_028564925.1. NCBI lineage: Eukaryota > Metazoa > Chordata > Amphibia > Anura > Ranidae > Lithobates > Lithobates sylvaticus. The sequence continues at coordinate 119,386,109 of CM053030.1, read as the reverse complement.
TACATCAGCGTGAGGCGGTCGGGAAGCGGTTAAGCATTAATAAAATCACTGCTCCCGAAAAAACGTCCATTTAAAAACTTTTTTTTGCATTGATACATGTCCCCTGGGGCAGGACCTGGATCCCCAAACACTTTTTATGACAATAACTTACATATAAGCCTTTAAAATTAGCACTTTAGTTTTTTCATGTACGTGTCCTATAGACTTTAACGGGGTTCTGTGGCTTTCGAATTTACGGGGAACACCGCATAATGTTTGTTGTTTGCTGAACGTCCGAACAACCAAATTTCGGCCCAAACTCATGCTCGGGCTGAACCGGTCATCCATCCCTAGATCTCTCCCATGGATCTCAAATGATTCATTTACCCCATAGGTTTATTGGTTTAGTGAGCTAAACCATTTTGTTTAGTAAAAATACGAAGTAATTTTTATTTTTTAACAGGACAGTCAAGTAGGTAATAAAGAAATTACATTTCACAAAAGATTACAACTGTCTGAGTATAATATTGATTAGAGGTAATGCAAGTTATTAATGCTTTTGCAATACTATTTGTCAAAATGCTACTTTTTTATAGCTACCTGAAACTCAACTCAGAGTTTGAAAATTGTATTTTTGGCCTTGTCACGATTTAACACTCTACTCCCCTGGCTGACATCATTTAATTTCTCCAATGTTCCAGCTCAAAGAAAAACATTGTCATATTGGTGAAATGTATAAAAATATGCATAAAAGGAAAATCCCAAACCCCAAACTTTGTACGTGTGGGACAACTATATAAACTGACAGCTCTTAAAATAGGTTATTATTTCAAATAAAGCTGATTATAAAACATCATAGCTTGCATGAAACTGATTGTTGTAAAAGAAAAGGCTGTATTTAATATTAAACACTGGTGGCCATTGAAATGCCTTCTGTATTATGATTTTCATTCCTCACAGTGTGTCTCCATTTTAAAGTATATCACAGGCTGAATTTTTTAACAAACATGTCAGACTCACTTGTTCTGTGCAGTGGATATGCACAGAGCAGCTCTGATCCTCCTCTTTGCAGGTCCCCGCCAGTGCTCCTGGCTCCTCCCTCCTGCTGAGTGTTCCCACAGCAAGCAGCTTGATATGGTGGCTCCCGAGCCACTTCTCTGTGTGTGCATTGATACACAGAGCCACTGGTCAGCCCCCCCTCTCTGTTCATTGGCTCACTGGCTGTGATGGACAGCAGTGGGAGGTAATGGCTCCCTCTGCTGTCTCAGCTAATAAGGAGGGAGAGTCCCTGGGCAGCAGAGGCTTTTGTGCACATCACTGCATTGCAATTGGGCTCAGGTAATTATTATGTGGGGCTGGGGGGGCTGCTGCACAGAGAAGGTTTTTTACCTCCATGCATAGAATGCATAAAGGTAAAACAACCTTGACGCCTTTAGAACCACTTTAACCATGTGGTTTCTGAGGAAAAAAGTTTTACCCATTGATTCCCTATATACAGTTGTGCTCATAAGTTTACATACACTGGCAGAATTCATGATTTTGTTGGCCATTTTACAGAGAGTATGAATGATAAAACAAGAATTTCTTTCACTCATGCTTAGTGTTTGGCTGAGGCCATTTATTATCAACCAACTGTGTTTACTCGTTTTATGGCTTTTAAAGGTAACCATTCTCACCTGTGATCTGTTTGCTTGTAATTTAGTGTGTGTGTATAAAAGGTCAATGAGTTTCTGGACTCCTGACAGACCCTTGCATCTTTTCATCCAGCAAGCAAAAGAATTGTCAAAAGATCTGTGAGAAAGGGTAGTTAAACTATATAAAACAGGAAAGGAATATAAAAATATATCCAAGGAATTGAGAATGCCAATCAGCAGTGTTCAAACTCTAATCAAGAACTGTAAAATGAGGTGTTCTGTTGGAACCAAACCACGGTCAGGTAGACCAACTAAAATTTCATCCACAACTGCCAGGAAAATTGTTCGGGATGCAAAGAAAAACCCACAAATAACTTCAGGTGAAATACAGGATTCTCTGAAAACATGTGGTGTGACTGCTTCAAGATGCACAATAAGGAGACACTTGAAGAAAGATGGGCTTTCATGGTCGAGTTGCCAGAAGAAAGCCATTACTAAGCAAATGCCACAAAGTATCCCGCTTACAATATGCCAAACAGCAAAAAAGACAAGCCTCAAACCATCTAGCACAAAGTCATTTGGAGTGATGAGATCAACATTTTGCTTTTTGGCCAACCATAAAAGCTTCATTTGGAGAGGAGTCAACAAGGCCGATGAAAAGTACACAATTCCTACTGTAAAACACAGTGATGTTTTGGGGATGCCCAGCTACTTGGAAAATTTGGTCAAAATTGATGGCAAGATGAATGCAGTATGTTATCAAAAAATACTGGAGGAACATTTGCATTCATCAGCCAGGAAGCTGCGCATGGGACGTACTTGGACATTACAATATAATAATAATTAAAAACACAAGGCTAAGTCGACCTGTCATTGGCTACAGCAGAATAAAGTGAAAGTTCTGGAGTGGCCATCTCAGTCTCCTGACCTCAATATCATTGAGCCACTCTGGGGAGATCCCAAATGTGCAGTTCGTGCAAGACAGCCCAAGAATGTATAGGAATGGGCAGCTTTACCATCTGAGAAGATACATTTTTATTTATTTTATTTATTACAGGATTTATATAGCGCCAACAGTTTACGCAGCGCTTTACAATATAAAAGGGAGACAATACAGTTATAATACAATAAAATACAGGAGGATTAAGAGGGCCCTGCTCAGAAGATCTTACAATCTAATAGGGTGGGGGAGGTGGTACAAAAAGGTTGTAACTGTGGGGAATGAGCTGATGGAAGTGGTAAAAGTTTAGTTGGAGACGTGATAGGCTTCCCTGAAGAGATGAGTTTTCAGGGATCGCCTGAAGGTGGGTAGAGTAGGGGATAGCCGGATAGGTTGAGGCAGCGAGTTCCAGAGGATGGGAGAGGCTCTGGAGAAATCCTGGAGACGAGCATGGGAGGAGGAAATGAGAGAGCTTGACAGGAGGAGGTCTTGAGAAGAGCGGAGAGGACGGTTTGGGATATGTTTGGAGACAAGATTGGTGATGTAGCTCGGGGCAGAGTTGTGGATGGCTTTGTAGGTTGTGGTTAGTATTTTGAATTTAATTTGCTGGGTGATTGGGAGCCAGTGTAGGTAGTGGAGGAGAGGGTTGGCAGACACTGAACGGTTGGTAAGGTGGATAAGTCTGGCAGCAGCATTCATGATAGACTGAAGAGGGGATAGCCTATGGAGAGGCAGGCCAATGAGAAGGGAGTTGCAATAGTCAAGGCGAGAGATAAAAAGGGAGTGAATGAGGAGCTTGGTGGTTTCATTTGTCAAAAGGGGGCGAATTTTTGAGATGTTACGGAGGTGAAGTCTACAAACTTTTGACAGCGATTGGACTTGAGGCTGAAATTACAAGTCCGAGTCTAGGATTACACCGAGTACCCTGGCGTGAGGGGAGGGACTGATGGTTGCATTGTTGATGGAAAGTCATGGAGGGGGGCACGGGCGGGGGGGGGGAATATTAATAGCTCAGTTTTGGAGAGATTTAATTTAAGGAAGTGGTGCGACATCCATGCTGAGATGTCAGTTAGTAAGTTAGTAATGCGAGAGGAGACTGAAGGAGTGAGGTGAGGAGTAGACAGATAGATTTGGGTATCATCGGCGTATAAATAGCCTCATCCACAAATACCACAAAAGACTTCAAGCTGTCATTGATGTTAAAGGAGGCAATACACGGTATTAAGAACTGGGGTATGTAAACTTTTGATCAGGGTAATTTGGGTAGTTTCTGTTGCCATTATGATTTAAAAAGAGTAAACACATTTGACTGATAATAAATGGCTTCAGCCAAACACTAACCATGAGTGAAAGAAAAGTTTTTGTGTTATTATTCATATTCTCTGAAAAATGGCCAAGAAATCATAAATTCTGCCAGGGTATGTAAACTTATGAGCACAACTGTAAGCAATGTTTACACTTGTTTTATCAAACCTGTGAAACATTCAATCAGGTTCATCAGTAAATTTCTATTTATGGAATTTTTCTGGAAGCATTTGAAAAAAATACTCCTCAAATAAACTACCTTCATTGAGTCAGATTTTGTGGCTTCTTTGCCTTTAGCAATTATAGTCTCTTTTTGCCAGCTATTCTCTTTTAAAGTCATTGTCTGAACCTTTAAGTCTTCAGTTCTAGGGCTTTTACTTATTATCATATAGCAGAGAGAAATTATGCTGAAACACCAAAGCAATTGGTAAGAAATCATTTTTTATTAGTCTGCCCTCAGCTGTTGCAATCTGCTACCCTACATGGAGTCATGCACATCTTGCACTAGTAGCCTATGTGCACTTCTACCCACTCAAGTTCAGAATAAAAATGTAATGCTTTTTGAATTTTTCTTTTTTCAACTTAAAGTTGAACTAATGTGAAAAAAAGAGATTGTGAGCAGGCAGCTTTTTAGTATAGAAGAGACGTGCTATGTCTCTTCTGTCTTAAAGCAAGCCTACCTGCCGGTTTGCAATTTTCTATTGAATGTACACTGAACTGTGCATGTGCAGCTCAGCATACACTCTCAGCAAAGTACCAGGATAAATGACTCATGTGCGGGATTCACATCATCCCCACCAGCCAATTAAAAGTCTGAAAACCCACCACTCGCAAGAAGTCCGTGGAGAAGATTTCAGTGGCCAGTGTTTTTTTGTTATGTGGAAATTTCTGCAAATATCGGCACATTTCTGTGACATTAACTATTGTGAAATGCATTGGAGTCACCTGGGAAGGTAAAATGATTGTGGTTTCTGAAGGTGAAATGTGCTTTAATTGGTTCCTTTAACCACTTCAGCCCCGGGAAGATTTTCCCCCTTAATGACCAGACCATTTTTTGTGATATGGCACTGCGTCGCTTTAACTGACAATTGTGAGGTTGTGCAATGCTGTACCCAAACAAAATTTTCATCCTTTTTTTCCCCACAAATAGAGCCTTCTTATAGTGGTATTTGATTACCTCTACAGTTTTAGTTTTTTGCGCTATATACAAAAAAACAGCGACAATTAAAAAAAAAAAAAAAAACAATGTTTTATTATTTTTTCTATAATAAATATCCCCCCCCCCCCCCCCAACAAAAAGAAAAAAAATGTCTTCATCAGTTTCGGCCGATATATATTCTTCTACATATTTTTGGTAAAAAAAAAAAAACGCAATAAGCGTATATTGATTGGTATGCGCAAAAGTTATAGCGTCTACAAAATAGGTAACAGATTTATGGTATTATTATGGCATTTTTTTACTAGTAATGGCGGCGATCTGCTATTTTTAGCGGGACTGCAACATTGTGGCGGACTGATCGGACACTTTTCACACTTTTATGGGACTATTGACATTAATACAGTGATCGGTGCTAAAAAAAAAAGGCACTGATTACTGTGTAAATGTTACTGGTAGGGAAAGGGGTTAACACTAGGTGGCGATCAAGGGGTTAAATGTGTTCCCTCGTGTGCGTTTCTAACTTTGGGGGGATGGGACTGACTAGAGGAGGATAGGATCGCTGTTCCTAATTACTAGGAACAGATGATCTGTCTGTCTCTCTCCTGTTTGAACGGGGATTTGTGTGTTTACATACACACATCCCTGTTCTGGCTCTCGTGCCGGCGATCGTGGGATGCCGGTGGAAATCGTGGCTGCTGGCCACGCGCATCAGGTCCCCCACCATGCAGCGTGCGCGCACCTGCTATAGCCCTTACATGTGCCGACATACACCTATGGCGATTTGTGGAAAGAAGCTGACCTGCCACAGCATAATGATGGCAGTTAGTCAGCAAGTGGTTAACTTCTTAAATCCTGCCTATGTGACAGCATGGAGATGGACATTAATGCTGTGCTGCTACATACATACTGAATGTACAGCCCTGTTTCTAGTCTGTCAAGCCTCTGTTTTGTGCTGGGACCATGCACAATCATGCATCCCCAACACTGTGCACAAACTGTCACCAGTGATCACATGGCTTTACCAATAAACTTTCATCATCAGAGAAGGTAAAAGAAGCTTTGTATTGTCTTAAGATCAGCATTAGAAAAACAAAGACATGTGGGTTTTTATCATGGAAATTACACCAAATCTGTCTGCATGAGAGACATCCCAACCTGCAAAAACTAATTTCAGGGAGGTACATACATGAGTAGCGCCTGTATATGAAAACAATGCTCAAACCACACATGTGAGGTATCGCCGCGATTGGTAGAGCGAGAGCAATAATTATTGCCATAGACCTCCTCTGTAACTCAAAACATGCAACCTGTAGAATTTTTTTAATGTCACCTATGGAGATTTTGAAGGGTAAAAGTTTGTCACCAAACCACGAGCGGGCGCAATTTTGAAGCGTGACATGTTGGGTATCAAGTTACTCGGCGTAACATTATCTTTCACAATATAAAAAAAATTGAGCTAACTTTACTGTCTTATTTTTAGTTAAAAAAAGTGTATTTTTTCCAAAAAAAGTGCGCTTGTAAGACCGCTGCGCAAATACGTTGTAACAGAAAGTATTGCTCGATTGCCATTTTATTCTCCAGGGTGATAGAAAAAAATTTATAATGTTTGGGGGTTCTAAGTAATTTTCTAGCAAAAAAAAATGTTTTTAACTTGTAAACAACAAATCTCAGAAAGAGGCTCGGTCCTTAACCACTTCCCACCCGGCCACTGTACATATACGGCCGGGTGGGAGCCGTCTACTTCTGAATGGACGTTCCGGAACGTCCTTCAGAAGTAGAGGGATCGCGCGCGCGCATGCCCGCGCAGCGGCGCGATCCCGATGCGGCCGTGTCACCTGGACACGGCGCATCTCGGATCGGCAGGAGGGCTCGGTGATTGGCCCTCCTGATCACATGACGGCCGTGTCGAATCACAGTCGTCATGTGATGTAAACAAACAGCCGGTTGCTAGGCAATCGGCTCTCCTCTCCTCACACGGAAGTCGTCGGTGAGGAGAGGAGAGCGGATCGCTGCAGCCGGCTGGTGATCAGTGAGTATTAGCTGTTTTTTTTTACAGCTTTTTACTCACTGATCACCAGTGTAGTGTCCCCACAGTAAAACACACATGTCCCCACAGTAAAACACACATGTCCCCACAGTAAAACACACATGTCCCCAAAACACACATGTCCCCAAATAATAAAAACACATGTCCCTCACATATGTCCCAGTAAAATAACATGTGCCAATGATTATCTTCACACATATGTCCGTGATCACCTGCACACACCTGTACATGATCATTTGCGTACATATGTCCGTGATCACGCGAACCAATTATTATACACTTAACGGAATTTTTTTTTACAAAAAACATGTAGCAGAATACATTTTGGCTTAAATTTATAACAAAATTTGATTTTATTGGATTTCTTTTAAAAAAGAAAGGAGAAAATATTGTTTTTTTTCAAAATTTCCGCTATGTTTTCGCTTATATCGCAAAAAATAAAAAACGGAGTCGCGAATAAATACCACCAAACTAAAGCTCTATTTGTGCGAACAAAATGATAAAAAATTAATTTGGTTACAGCATTGCATGACCGCGCAATTGTCACTGAAAGTGCGAGAGCACTGAAAGCTGAAAATTGGTCTGGGCAGGAAGGGTGTTTAAGTGCACAGTAAGCAAGTGGTTAAGTGGTTAAAAAATCCAAATAGAGTATTCAAAAAAATCAATACAGAATCTGCTATATAATATAGGTAGACCAGCCTCCTTACAAAAGAAATTTTCACAAAGTGAAAAAATTTAAAAAGAGCTCTTCCAACTTTAGAGATTGAGATTTTATTAATTAGGTTTTATTGTTGCTTTTATTCCTTTAAGACAAAAATGTATTATCTTTATAAGGGGGTTTACATAGTACCAACGCCAGGAAAAGTTCCTTTATTCAGGACTCAGGAGTGTTCCAGAAAAGTACCTTGGGCGCAGTGTAAAACCCATAGACAGTGCTATGCTGTGACAGTGTATGTTTGATGCCCGAACCACTAATTACTAATTCTGCCTCCTCTTGCCTCAGAGTGCAAAATCAATAGCTAAAGCTATTATTTGCACTGTTTAGGTTGCTCTGTGACTCTGGTTCTCTGTGTGCCCCTGTGGCAATTGTATACCTTTTACATAGATGTGTGGTGCCTGCACAGCATTTTAATTATATATGAATGATGTTTATAGATTCTGATAACTTTTTTCTCTAAATGGTTTATTGAATTTCATGTCCAAATACAGTCTATAGTTAATTGTGTAAAGAAACAATACATTTGCATACTGTAGCTCCCAACTGTCCCTGATTTCGAGGGACTGTCACTGATTTGGAGCAAAGTCCCTCTGTCCCTCTTTTCTCCTCAATAGTCCTTCATTTTGGTATGATCTATATGGTTGTATATAAAATACAGCAATACCTTGGTTTGCAAGCATAATTCATTCCAGAAACGTGCTTGTAATCCAAAGCACCCGTATGTCAAAGCAAATTTCCCCATAAGAAATAATGGTAACTCAGATGATTCGTTCCATTTATTCATATAAAAATGATTATGGAAATAAAAAAATACAGTATAAAGTGTACTAAAAAAAAACTAACCTGCACTTCAAAATACAGTACTGGAGCTCGTATCAATAGTAGGAATATTGTGGTGAAAAAAAATAAAAATAAAAAAAGAATTACACTCACAATGTTAAATTTTTTTTTTTTTAAATAACAAACATGTTATACTTACCTCCACTGTGCAGCTCGTTTTGCACAAAGTGGCCCCGAACCTGGTCTTCTGGGGTCCCTCGGCGGCTGTCTCGGCTCCCTCCCGCAAGTACTTCTCACCTAAATGCGAGCTCCCTCACATGGTGAGAAGTACTTGCGGGCGCGCTCCTGTGGCTGTATCACTCGGCCCCGTCCCCCGTCACGCCGCGTCATTGGATGTGATTATGTGATTGACAGCAGCGTGAGCCAATGGGTGCGCTGCTTTCAATTCATCCCCTCTAGCAAATCAACGGCCAGGGTGAGCAGCGAAGAGGACGTTGGGGGCGAGTGTGGGACTTTCGAGGGGTCAGGTAAGTAAAACGGAGGGGGGGGGGCTGGGGGGGCCGATATAGTCAGATGTTTTTTCACCTTAATGCATATAAGGTGAAACATTTTTTACCTTTACAACCCCTTTAAGGAGTCTGGTGTTGATTCATGTAAAGCTGCTGGTGTATATGTACAGTAAAGCCGCTGGTGTACAGTTTACAGTACTGTATGTGGCCAGAGGTCCGGCGCTGGTGGTTCCCAGCGCTTCCTGGAGAACTCTGAGACACTTGGGAACTGTTGACACTTCCAGGCAAAGGAAACACACCAGTGTGAACAGGACTGTAAGGTAACCATTTATTTTAGTGACAGGTGCTTTTATTGGCATTCAGATTGCTTTAAAAAAGCGTGTCCAATGCCTCATTTTGAAGCAAGTGTAAATGAGCCCTTATAGAATTGAACAGAGGGTTTTACCCACTTTTCTGATCATTTTTTTTGATCAACTGTTATCAAACCAGTCTGTCATTTTAATGACGGTTGTAATCAAGCATGCTGACTTAAACGAATAACATAACATACATATATACATCAGGACTTAAATTCTGTACTAAGGACGTTTTGAATTAGGTAAGCTAATAATTTGTTGTTTACTAATGTAGTGTTGTAAAAAAAATATTTTTTCATTTAAAAGCAAACACGTGACTGTTAAGTTAATAACCCTTATGTCCTATAGCCCACCTCTGTGATAGACCAACACAAAGTGGCACATAATTGTGAACTGGAAGGAAAATGATAAATGGCTTTCAAAAATTTTACAAATAAATATGTGAAAAGTGTGACGTGCATTTGTACTCAGCCCCCTTTACTCTAATACTCTAACTAAAATCTAGTGGAACCAATTGCATTCAGAAGTCACCTAATTAGTAAATAGAGACCACCTGTGTGTAATATAATCTCAGTATAAATACAGTTGTTCTTCAAAGCCCTCATAGGTTTCTTAGAGAACTTTAGTGAACAAGCAGCATCACAAAGGCCAAGGAACACACCAGACAGGTCAGGGATAAAGTTGTGGAGAAGTTTAAAGCAGGTTTAGGTTGTAAAAAAATATCCCAAGCTTTAAACATCTCACAGAGCACTGTTCAATCCATCATCTGAAAATGGAAAGAGTATGACACAACTGCAAACCTACCAAGACATGGCCGTCCACCTAAACTAGTTGTAACATGACAAAATGTGGAAAGTTTCAAGGGGTATGAATCCTTTTTTAAGGCACTGTAGCTCTCTAATATGTATATGTTTGGCAAACCTTTTACACAATAAAAGGATGACAAGTAGGGTTGCACCGAAACCGTTACTAGTATCGGTATCGGCGCCGATACCGAGTACTTGTGCAAATGCTCCCGATGATTCGCCCGATACCTGCATCCCGGAAGTCAGTGGGCGGGCGGAGTGGGTGGGAGAAGGCAGAGCGCAGGTCCAGGCACGGTGAGATCCAGGCACAGTCCTTGCAGCGGAGGAAGGTAAGCCTGTGTACAGGGTTGTGGGTCGCAAGTACAGGCCGTGTGCAGCCGTGCATCCATCGGTGACCGGACCGCCAGAATCGTTAACGGAAGTGACTGCCTGAGTCTCCGTCAGAGGCTGTACATGGCAACGCCCATCTTGGTACACCCTGCACTCGGCCTCAGTAGCCTGCAGTCACAAGGTGGCAGCGGACATCTTGTTACACCCAGCCCATATGCTATATGGGCTGGATGTAACAAGATGTACGCTGCTGCATTCTGACTAGGCTTACTGAAGCCCAGTGCAGGGTGTATCAAGATGGGCATTACAGTGTACAGCTCACTGTTTGATTTTATTTTAGTGCTGCATTATTTTCAGTGCCACTGACTACCATTGCCACCCATAAGTGCCACCTATCAGTGCCCATCAGTCAGTGCCACATATCAGTGCCCATAAGTGCCACCCATCAGTGCCAGCCATCAGTGTCACATATTGGTGCCCATCAGACAGTGCGACATACAAGTGCCACCTATCAATGCCCATAAGTGCCAGCCATCAGTGCCGCATATCAGTGCCCATCAGTAAGTGCCAGCCATCAGTGCCGCATATCAGTGCCCATCAGTCAGTGCTACCTATCAGTGCTCATCAGCGCTGTTGCATATTAGGGCCTCCTCATCAGTGCCAGTTACAGTTACAGTTCTTCATAATTATAAAGAAGATATTGTTAGTCTGTATTGTGCTTTGAAAACTGTCACTTGACATTAAAAAAAAGGATCGGTAATCGGTATCGGCGAAAACTTGAAAAAAGTATTGGTACTTGTACTCGGTCTTAAAAAAGTGGTATCGGTGCAACCCTAATGACAAGTAATATGCAACTAATAAAAATGTAACAGTTTTTTATACTTTCATACTCCTTGAGTATTATATAAATCAGTCATTTTTTGGTAATTGATATGTAAAGTGATAATACAAATGATTTTAACTTCAAATAACCTCTCTTTTTTGTTTACCAAGATAGGTTTCTCAGCTTGCAATCATGTGTTTGTATATTACTAAAGCCCTTTGCAGATCCAAAGCTCACTCCAAATGAGAGAAAATGTGAACATCTATTCCTGCAACCATTTATTAGCAGGCTTGTAGCCTAAAGAAATGCACGCTTTGTCAAGTCATGTTTCATCCTAGGAAGCTATTCTTTGTTATACTTATCCTATTTGCATTTGTATTCACAGTCCAACACTTCCCTTTTTTACATGCTCGGCAAGAAATACAAAATGGAATGAAACAACAACACAAGCATGCTCACACACACAAGCAAACACATTTATATTTGCACCAGCAGTGGTACTCTCATGTTTAGGCCAACATTCGATGTTCCCTTTAAAAGATTTTTTTTTTCCTTTTTTTCTGTTACCCTTTAAGTTCTCATTGTAGTGATGCACCAGCTATCAGTGTCACTCGATTGCTTAAGAGTTAAACATTGAGAGTTTTCTATATTGAGCTCATTTCTATAGTAACAGCAGTAACTGAGACTTTTATATGGGCACCTAATAATTAGAAAGTGCTAGAAGGTATAACAATATAATGAATCAAAACTGATAGACTTGAGGGTTTCCATAGAAACAGGTATAATTATGATAATTGGTTCCTGGCGTACCCTCAGAACAGTATACATCCAGTTAAAAGCAATAAACATTAGACACTATTTAGTGAGCTGTGTTGCTGATTAAAAGAGTGAGATTCAGCAATGCTAGTAATAAAATTGTCTTACAGTTTGTCTGTAATAATCCGGTCTCCAAGGCTACACTAACAGGATGTGCTATTTGAGGAAAAAAACATGGTTCTGTTCGGTTGCATTAAACATAAAACATATAAAATGCACTCATTCAGCTTTACACAATAACATTTCTTGAAGCATTAAAAAGGTATTAACTGGCAACAACGCTTTGTGAAAGCTAACATTCCAGTACAAGATGGGTTTTCCCATTGCTTGCATTGCAAATATGAGATTTACAATCCATCAGGAATTCTGCATCCAACATAATTTTATCAGGTGTTAGTATCTAGCAAATATATCTCCTCCCTGTTAGTATATTCGTTTTCTTTCCTATAGTAATAGCCTTTCACGCAATAAACAACAATGGGAAAAAAAATATCACATCATTTTGCAACCAGCATGGTAAATGCACACAGGAGAGATGGTTCCCTTTCACATCCACCACCTATATTAGAGAATATTTCTCCCATATGAAATGTACAATAGATGACAGTAGGATGAAAAAAATATGGGATCTATTTATTACATAGTTATATTGTTAACACACACACATACACCAACACTGACCATGGCAAATGTAAGGACTTTTTCCCATAAGAGAAAGAAAATTCCTTCCTGACCCTTAGGTATGGCTAGGTTTAACCAGTCTAAAGCCCCATACACACGGTCGGATTTTCCGATGGATTCTGTCCTATCGGACAATGTTGTCGGAAATTCCAACCGTGTGTAGGCACCATCGGACAGTTTCCATCGGATTGTCCGACGGACAAAGTTCTATCTCCTGCTCTAAAGATTTTCCGACAACAAAGTCCGATCACACCAATTCCGATCGCGTGTAGCGAATTCCGACGGACAAAGTGCCACGCATGCTCAGATCACATTACAAGACCAAAGCTATTGGCTACTAGCCTCTACGTAGTCCCGTCGTAGGCAACAAACGTCACCACGTTCAGAATGATCGGATTTTCCGACAACTTTGTCCGACCGTGTGTATGCAACACCAGTGTCGGACAAAATCCGTCGGACCAAATCCGATGGATTTGGTGGTCGGATTTTCCGACCGTATGTATGGGGCTTTAGGCATATAGTCAGGCAGGAGTGCCGCCATTCTAAGTTATCATTTAAAAAAAAATTCACAGAGCACCAGGAGAGCATACAATCATGCGCTGTCATTAGGCATCAGAGAGCACATTGCCATTAGGTAGCAGAGAGCATTGGCTTAAAGGCACAGAGATGATTGGAGAAGCTCTGTGCTTTTTCTTAGCTGTGATGGCCACACACTTTAGCCATCTAAATACTAGCATGTTTCTTAACCACTTCAGCCCTGGAAAATTTGGCTGCTTAATGACCAGGCCATTTTTTGCGATACGGCACTGCATCGTTTTAACTGACAATTGCGCGGTCCTACGACGCTGTACCCAAACAAACTTCACATCCTTTTTTTTCCCCCCACAAATATAGCTTTCTTTTGTTGGTATTTGATCACCTCTGCGTTTTTTATTTTTTGCGCTATAAACAAAAGAGCAACAATTTAGAAAAAAACACAATGGGGGTTATTTTTACGAAAGGAAAATCCACTTTGCCCTACCAGTGCACTACAAGTGCACTTGTAAGTGCAGTCCCTGTAGATCTGCGGGGAAGATCTGAAATGAGGGGAATCTCTGCTGATTTTATCATCCAATCATGTGCAAGCTAAAATGCTGTTTTTTATTTTCCTTGCATGTCCCCCTCAGATCTACAGTGACTGCACTTGAAAGTGCACTTGTAGTTCAAAGTGGATTTGCCTTTTGTAAATAACCCCCAATATCTTTTACTTTTTGCTATAATAAATATCCCACATTTTAAAAAATATATATTTTTTTTCCTCAGTTTAGTCCGATATGTATTTTTCTACATATTTTTGTTTAAAATAATCACAATAAGCGTATATTGATTGGTTTGCGCAAAAGTTATAGCGTTTACAAAATAGGGAATAGATTTATGCCATTTTTATTATTTATTTATTTTTTACTAGTAATGGGACTAGTAAATAGCAATATTGCGGCGGACAAATTGAACACTTTTGACATATGTGGGACCATTGACAATTGTACAGTGATCAGTGCTATAAAAAATGCTTTTACTGTATAAATGTCACTGGCAGGAAAGGGGTTAAAACTAGGGGGCGATCAAGGGGTTAACGGTGTTCCCTAGGTGTGTTCTAACTGTAGGGCGGATGGGACTCACTAGGGGAAGAGAGAGATCGGTGTTCATACTTTGTAAGAACACACGATCTGTCTCCTCTCTCCTGAGAGAACCGGGATTTGTGTGTTTACACACACAGATCCCGATTTTCGCTCTGTCATGAGCGATCGCAGGTGTCCGGTGGTCATCGTGCCCGCCAGGCACTCGCATCGGCTGGGGGCGCACGCCCCTAGTGGCCAAAAGGCGAAGGTAACGTCGATTTGCCCAGCCGAGCCAACCTGCTGAAGTAAGACTGCGGCGGCTGGTCTGGAAGTGGTTTATTTCCAAAAAAGCAGCAAAAAATGATATCACTTTGGGGTGTCTATTTTCCAATAAGGGTTTTTTTTGTTTTACTATCCTGGCATTTTTATTTGGTTTTATAAAAGAAAGTAAGGAAAACCCAGTGATTATTAAATGTCACCAAAAGAAAGCTCTATCTATCTCAAAAAGTGATATACAATTAATGAAGTAATTGTCAAACTATCACAGCACTGAAAACTGAAAAATGATGTTATAACGAAGGGGGTGTGACATGCTGGCATTGAGGTGGTTAAACAAGGATGGTAAAATAGCGAGAAAATCGGAAAAAAAAACACATGCATGCATGAGGGCCCATTCATACCTGTATGTTGGGGCAATGCGTGCTAAAAGCATATGTGTTAGCGCATGTTAAAATGCATACTAATGCACCTATTCTATGTGCAGTGCCATTTATTGTGAATGGCATCCAAACGCATTGTACAGTAGAGCAGAACTCACTATGCAGCATATCACATATACCGTGTTTTGTGCTGTATTTTGTTTTTCATCCATTCTGATATTTTGACAGCCCCAAGGTTAATGAATGCCTTAACGCAACTCATATTAAAACGTGCCATAATGCAAGGTAACACATCACAACAGAGCGCTTTAGAGTGAATGGTCCTCACACTTGTGTAAAAATACAAGCAATAGCACAATAAAGACATTTAGCACTAAACAAATATGAGCAGAAGCTGCCTGAATAGTAATGTCAAAGCAAATATAAATGCTGAATAAAAAATTCATTCATACCTACTTCCAATCTTTCTTTAACTGACAGCAATTGACAGATTATAAATTAAAATGGAGGCCAGTGACGGCTTGTAATGCAGGGTGCATGGGCGGTGCCCCCCTATCCATGCGTTCGGCCCGCTAATCTACATGCGGGGCGCCAGAAGCATGGATTTCAATGGGGTTTTTTTTTACGCACGTGATTAGAGCCAGAGGCTTGAATAGGCTTCAAAAAAGGGTGGGCTCAGGGCGCAGAGCACAATATTCGCTATTTTTACACTAAATCTCCTCCCGGCCAATCAGGAAGCGGGTCTTGAGACCCATTTCTTGAATGGCCGAAAGGAGAAGCAATCCCATTGGCCTAGGTGGAATAGGGAGGAGGTGCAGGAAAAGCAGCCGCCCGGAGTGAAGCACTGCCCATGCCATAGATGGGGTAAGTGCGGGGCCGACTGACCCAATGACATGCGGGTGACCCGACTGTCCCGGGGGGTGGCTGTGGGTGCATTGTTTTCTGCTCCCGCCAAAAAAAATACACAAGCCTCCACTGTTGGAGGCATTCTCCATCTACAATGCTTACTTTTTGTTAGTGGCCCTATGACAACTGTAATCTGACTTGTTTCTAAGGAACACTGTCAAATAATTTCCTCTATTCTTGAACCTCAAATTTGTCCGTTTATAACCTGCCAACCACCTAGTACACTCTGAACCTGGACCGCTTGGTTAAAGTATAATGCTGAAAGCACACAGTAGTTTTTTTTTTCGTTTAACCCAGCATACAGCTTGTCATACTAATACAAACGATATTAGTGTGGCGATCTCCCCCCGCTCCGCTATTGCGTTTTGACAGGGGGCTGTCACCTGCCAGAACACAGTGATCAGATGCTGGTTTTCCAGCATGCTCATTTAACAAAATAACCGGCTTCTGTCGAATGAGGAGCTGTACACAGTAAGCCGGTTCATGCTGAACCAACCATTTTTGGACACTTTTCGGCCTGTGTGTACCCAGCTTAACTAAAGGCAAAACTTTTTGTTTTGGGTAAAGTGGAGAGGGAATAGAACACCTGTCAGATTTTTTTTGCTGTCTGTGTTCCCATTAGGGAAATTCACCCTTTCAATTTGTCCTGTTTACTATTATCATCGAAAGTGAAAGTAAGAAAAAATCTGTAATTTTAGATTGTGCCTAAAACAGTATTATAGGGAAACTCTCCCAATGGGGACAGTAGTACTGGTGACCCTGGTGACAACCTGGGTTTCCCTAAAGCCTGGTACACACAACTAGTTTTTTTCATTCAACCCAGTGGGTTCAATGAAAAAAACTGATGGCTCCCGTCGGACCTGCTGTACTAACGAACCAAATATCCCCTGCTGTTCTTTTGTATTCTGACAGGGGGACAGCCCCCCACCAGAACACTTTGGTTAGCTGCTGTTTTTTCCGCTGGCTTCTGTCAGACTGGCCGCCATACACATGAGCCGAAGTTCGGCTGTTTTTTATTGAACTGACCGATGTCGCCTGACATTTGGCCCGTGTCTACTAGGCATAACTCTGGAGTTATTTCCTTTCACTTTCTGCTTTGGCTATAGGACAAGAAGTGAAGAGACAGAGATGGCATAAAAATTGCTGACAGGGGTTATAACCCTCCCTTACTCTATCCAAAATGAAAAAAATTAAGTTTTTCCTTTAGTTCCACTTTAAAGCATATAGGCATTATTTCTCCACCAGCACTAGCATACTTTGTTCATGAGATGTAAAACAGGTGCCACATTATCGTCCAATGCCTAAGCTGTGCTAACAATTTAAAGAGTAATTCTAGTCAACCAGCCTCCTCTGGGGCTCTGGGGCTGTAGATAAATAGAGGAACCACAACCTTCACTAAGTGGAAGAGTGGGTTTGGCAGTGCTTCCACCCAGATCAGGGCCGCTGTGAACAGAGGAGAGTTCCTTCCTGGGAAATTAATCAGAAGTCTAAACAAAGTAATTGAGAGCAAAAAACGACCACAACCAGCATATAACAGTAACCATAAGCATATAGATGCAGTATAGAAATAATATAAGCTTTATATAAGAAGAAATTAAAAACGGGTAATAGTAGCAAAGGGCCCGATAGGTGTCCTAGTGGAATTGTGCACAAATACCCAGGTATATATAGTTATTAACCGCTTCCCGACCGCCTCACGCAGATATACTGCGGCAGAATGGCACGGGCAGGCAAAATCCCGTATATAAACGTGATTTTGCATTTGCCTGCCTGTGGGTCGTGTCGCGCGCCGCCAGCGGCGCGCTCGCGACCCGGTCGGGAGCTCCGTGACCCCGGCCGCGGGACCAGCGGACCCGATCGCCGCTGGTGTCCCGCGATCGGGTCACGGAGCTGAAGAACGGGGAGAGGTATGTGTAAACAAACCTCTCCCCGCGCTCCCTACTCTGGTCCGGGGCTGAAGTGGTTAATATAGATACCTCCAGATGAATTTTGCAGCAAAGTCCAGTTGCGGGGGCCTCTGAGGATGATGCGGCGTCTTTCTTTGTGTCATCGTGTTGGAGACCTGAAAGCAAAATCTGTGGTTATGGGGAGATCCTCAAACTGTTGTCCAACCAACCTGGAATATAACTTCTCACCGGAAGTGAGAACTGTGGCAGGAACTGTGGTGTGACATTGGAGCTGTGGTACTGGAACGCAGAGTCAGCCTTTATAATCTGTTCTTTAGTTCCTCCCTAATAGTTTCTAATCTTACATGCCAGCAGTCTGGAAGTGATGAAACCATTGGATGAAACTGGTCTGGAAGTGACATCAGACTGACCCCAGAACATGTTTATTTCCTTCTGTATATCCCATTACCTTTCAGATGCCATTGTAACAAGATAATCAATGTCATTACCTTAAACTGTCAGTGGTCATACATTTATGGCTGATTGCTGTACATTTCAGCTCTTTAGGTTCCATCTTCACTGTAGTGTACTTAGTTCTAGCTAATAGAAAGCCAGTAGTAAGTCATGCAATTTAATATTGCGATAATGTTGGGTGGTTGTTATTGCATAAATCCACTGAGCACCATTTTTTGCAAAGTACTGATCGCTTCCTGTGCTAAGAATTATATTCACTCTAAAGTTCCAATCTCTCCTCTTGCCTTGACAAGCTTTTCAGAGTTGGATTAACTCTAGGGCCAGAAATCTGGGGGTTTCCCAAGAAGACTATACTTTGTACTTTAGGAGAGATATACATATATAAGAAGAATGTCCCTGACAGACATGAAGTATTTTAAATTGCCAAATACTTTAATAGTCTCTGGAAACTGGCCTTTAGGGTAATAAATACTAGAGTTATATCTCACTGCAGCTGATGCTTTTTAATACCCAAAGGATCAGAAAATAGCCATTTTGCTGCACAACCTAGGTTAAGATAGCTTGGAGCTGTATAATACTATAAAGTTAGCTTAAAAGAATTTCCCAGCATCCACTATGAAAAATGTGTTAGCAAGACACTGCTGCAATCCTAGGAAAATAACATGTTAGAAAGATATTGGTGTTGAGCACACTCGATGCCAAACTTTGTTGCAAATGTAAAGTTTCTGAAGATCATTCTTACCAATTCTGCTTGGGACGAAAATCTGCTGGCTGATCCTACATTCAGATCAAGACTGCGGATCTGCATAGCCAATGAGGTTACTAAAGTCTTCCACAGGCAAGATCCCTGGCCCTTAGGTATTTAAAGTATCCCCATATTTTAAAACATGTCAAATTTATGTGGACCTTTCAGTGATAGGAAGCCCTCTTACTGTACTCTTTCCATGGATAAGCAGTCTGTCTGAATTCAAGGATATCTCAACAAATCAATCAAATGGCAGCATTACTCCATTACTGCTCCCCAAGAATGCAGAATCTAAATTGAGCAGGAGCTATTTTTTACCATTGGATGAAATAGACAGTTACTGGCAGTTCAAGCTAGAGGAGCAGTCATCACTACTGTGAATTTTTCAAACACCTTGAAAATGATGCCAGTTCGGTCAGTTAATATTTGCAATCAATTCTGCTGGTGAGATTTATATGCTGTTTTTTGTAAAAACAAAGGCTGCTTAATGAACTATAGGAAACTTTTCTTCAATGATAATGATTACGTGAAAAAGAAAATATATATATATATTCAACAAAAGTCAGTAAATGTATTTACACAGCGGTAGATTCCATTTTTCTAGCTGCCTCAACCAAACTGATAAATGATGATAATGGTTTAACTGGTCCAGCTGAACCAAGATTCCCATCTGTCTATGTTTACTGGATGTTCACCTTTGATTCATTTGGAAGAATCAGTTCACTTGTGTACTAGTTAATTTCCAACATGCTGAGCATGCAATGGCCATTCCATCAGCGTTTTTCCTAGTAATCAAATAAATGGACATATAGGGAAGTGTGTAAATTTCCTAACACAGAGCATGGTTTGGTGGATACCAAGTAGCATCATCTCAATCCCATGGACAATTTGAGAGGATATAACTTTTTTTCAATTAATTTATTACACATATTGGTACATATTTTATACTTTTTCAACTACAGATTACATCTATTTTAAATATACAATATATAGTACACAACTTCCAAATTAGAGAATGCTAAGAAGTACTGTACCTAAAACAAGTAGTTAGAATTCAAAGAAAGAATGGATGGTAATCAAAAGAAGTCCTAAAGTCTACACCAGATTAATGGTTCTACATGTCTTATGCCAGCAAAAGTCTGATGAGAGCTTTTGGTCGGAAAATGTGACTGTGTGTATGCTCCATCAGACTTTTGCCGGCAGAATTCCCGCCAGCAAAAGATTGAGAGCAGGTTCTCTATTTTTCTGTCGGAATAAGTTCCGTTCGGAAATTCTGTACCAATTCCGACGCGCAAAATTCCTACGCATGCTCGGAAACAATTCGATATACTGGATGTTCACCTTTGATTCATTTGGAAGAATCAGTTCACTTGTGTACTAGTTAATTTCCAACATGCTGAGCATGCAATGGCCATTCCATCAGCGTTTTTCCTAGTAATCAAATAAATGGACATATAGGGAAGTGTGTAAATTTCCTAACACAGAGCATGGTTTGGTGGATACCAAGTAGCATCATCTCAATCCCATGGACAATTTGAGAGGATATAACTTTTTTTCAATTAATTTATTACACATATTGGTACATATTTTATACTTTTTCAACTACAGATTACATCTATTTTAAATATACAATATATAGTACACAACTTCCAAATTAGAGAATGCTAAGAAGTACTGTACCTAAAACAAGTAGTTAGAATTCAAAGAAAGAATGGATGGTAATCAAAAGAAGTCCTAAAGTCTACACCAGATTAATGGTTCTACATGTCTTATGCCAGCAAAAGTCTGATGAGAGCTTTTGGTCGGAAAATGTGACTGTGTGTATGCTCCATCAGACTTTTGCCGGCAGAATTCCCGCCAGCAAAAGATTGAGAGCAGGTTCTCTATTTTTCTGTCGGAATAAGTTCCGTTCGGAAATTCTGTACCAATTCCGACGCGCAAAATTCCTACGCATGCTCGGAAACAATTCGATGCATGCTCGGAAGCATTGAACTTCATTTTCTCGGCTTGTTACAACACCGAATTCTTGACTGCCGAAAGTTCAGCAAACTTTTGTGTGACCGTGTGTATGCAAGCCAAGCTTGAGTGGAATTCCGTCGGAAAAACCATCCAAGATTTTTCCAACAGAAAATCTGCTTGGATAAAAAGGCAGTATTTAGGACCAGGGATCAACCCAACCTGTTTGCAGTTTAGTGATGTTTGCCCAGTTCACCCTCAAAGCAGCCAAAGATTCAGGTGACATCGTGACATCGGTGACCAAATATGGTCATGACTATATTTGATGATGTCACCCAGGATCCTCAAATCTGTTTTCAATGCAGCAGCTCTGGCATGCATTGAGCGAATGCAATGAGGAAGCATCTTTATGCGGTGGGTCATCACAATTGATGATCAGTCTACATTGCTGGATGATGTGATTGATGTTGGATTTACACTAGGGGCCAATGCTTACATTCTTTTGGGGGCAATGAAGGACTTTTTCACAGCGTGGGTGTCTTTGCTTTTAACTTTTTGTGGGGAAGTCTGAGTTGTTGTCTGGTTGAAGTTTTATCCTTGAGGGACAAGGGGCTCATTGTTGAAAGACAAGGGCCTCTTTGCCACATCTGGTCCCCAAGAGGATGCCAGGGTATGTGGGGGGATTTCTGGCAATCTGGAAACCCATTTACACTAAGACCCCCCCAAGATATGTGCCCCCTCCAAAGGGGAATGGGTACAGGGGTACATCAGTAACCCTTACCCATTCCCACAAAGAGTAAAAAGTAAATAAAGACACTCATGCTATGAAAAAAAATCCTTTATTGTTGAAAAAAAATATTTCCCCTAATGTAATTACAACATCAATCAAGACATCCAGCAATTTAGATCAATCATGATGACCCACTGCCTGATAATGTGTCCTTCCCACCATGACAAATGACAGATTTCCAATGTTTAGTCAGTGATGTCACCCAGGGTCTCTGGGGCTATTGTTTACAGACACTATCTGAGGATCTGTCATTTAGTGATGGTAGTGCAGTGGGGCAACATAACAATGTGGTGGGTTGTCATGGCAGTGGGGAAACATTATTGGGCGGAAGGTCATTGTGACTGATGATTGATTTACAGGAGATGTTGTTTAAAGTTTTTATTTATAAATTTGGAATTTTAAGTGAGATTCCACACAGTTTTTTCCCCTGTTTTAACTTATAAGGGACTACAATGTGCTGTTTCGTAACAGCATGTGCTGTTTTAAGGCTCTACAAACATAGTATTTAAATGATTTGTGTATTTTTTAAATGTTGTTCTTTAAGCCACATCCCTCTCTCATCCTGCTTCTTTTTTTTTTTTTTTGCATTAATCCATACTTTCCCTGACAGTGCCCTGTACCCACATCCTTTTTTAACAATAGCTTCACATGAGCCTTGAAAAGGGGCACAGACGATTTGGTTCACATAGATTGCAATGGGGTTCATCTCTAAGTTCAGTGTTTACAGACTTCCCGCTGGGTTTATGGAATCTCCTGTAGAAACCTCGCCCAGTTCACCCATCCCTACTTAGCTCCATCCCTACTTCCACAGTGCTATATGTATCAGAATATTTAAGTCTCCATCTCCTAAAAAGCAGCATGAAGACCCTTCAGCTGAGTCTGCCTCAATAGCTACAGCAGCAGTTGATATTACCCTATTAAGTACTTAAAACAGAGGAATTGTAAAAAGCTCAAGCATGTGTTGACTGGAGAATGGTAAGGGAGAGTATAAGATTGTTATGTTATCACGTGGTCTTATAGATTGTAATATTTTAAATAAAAACTACATGTACTAGAACTTGAGCTTAAAGTGGATGTAAAACCAAACATTTTTATTTTATTTTTAGATGTCATAATGTAGAGAATAAGATTTCCTTTCATTTGAGCCCAGTCTTGCCACACAGATTTACTCGAGGCCTGAGCAATCCTATTTTATTGTTCAGTTAGAGAAATCTTGACAAAGTCTTGAAAACTTTGTCAAAAACGCCCCCTTGCTGTGAGTGACAGGTGATTTACATATCATGCACTAGCCTGAGACAGGCACATCCTGTGTAAAAAGTTCACAATTCACATCCCCCTCCCCTCCAGCTCTCCCAGCTTTACTGTGTTTTGACTGGATGTTTCTCATCATGGGATGCAGTGAACAGTCAGCAGACTATAGACAGACAAGTGATTTAGGGGACATGTATGTAGTCAGAGCTGGGCAGAGTAGAACATCCAGTGATCTGATGATAACCTGTCTCAGGCTAGTGCATGAGATATGTAAATCACCTGTCACTCACAGCAAGGGGGCGTTTTTGACAAAGTTTTCAAGACTTTGTCAAGATTTCTCTAACTGAACAATAAAAGAGGATTGCTCAGGCCTCGAGTAAATCTGTGTGGCAAGACTGGGCTCAAATGAAAGGAAATCATATTCTCTACATTATGACATTAAAAAAAAAAAAAAATTTGGGTTTACATCCACTTTAAGCTGCCACTGAATCAATCACTTCATATAGTATAGGAACAAAGTTGTCTTGATATTGGTTGTAGTATACAGAATGGGTGCCATTTTGAGCAAGAAATACATCTGTTTCTATAGTAAACCTTCAGGAAAGTGTTATCTTCAATCCAGAAACAGGAAAATAGTTGTTTTTCCACTCTGAAGTATCCTTATAATCAGCTTTACAGAACACTGACATATTGTATAGTCTTTCCCAGGTTAGTTGATCTACAGCTCTCCCTAGGCCAGGGGTCTTCAAACTACGGCCCTCCAGTTGTTCAGGAACTACAATTCCCATCATGCCTAGTCATGTCTGTGAATGTCAGAGTTTTACAATGCCTCATGGGATTTGTAGTTCTGAAAGAGCTGGAGGGCCGTAGTTTGAAGATTCCTGCCCTAGGCTCATGCACAAGCTTGAAAGCAGAATACTTGAGAAAGGAGGATACGTCCCTGAAATGCGTGTCATAATAGCAACCAGGGAAGTTTTGATAGGGGGATATCCTGCACATGTGACAGTGCTCGGTGAACTCTGCTGTGGAGCAGCCCCCAGCTGGGAGTGCACAGTCTGCAATGAGAGATAGACTGTTATGAAACAAGTTATATCCCTGGCCAGGATTTTTCTGTGATCTATGTGGGTTGTTTAAAGGCGCACATCTAATCTGGTTAATGTGTGTGCCTTTTATATTTATCTTTTCACTTTAATAAAATGTTTTACAGCCCTAGTTGTGCTCTTCCCTTTGTTCCCTTATGTTACCTTCAATCCACGATGTCTTCTCTTTCTCCCTCTTTTTCCATTTTTAGGCCACCCATGTACTTCCACAAGATTTCCTTTCTTATAACATTCAATGTATTCCTTACTGGATGAAATTCCCTTACATGTGTTATGAAACTCTCTGTACATGGTTGTATGTTTCTCTTGTTATTGTACTCTCATACTTCTCAATAAAAACATAATTGCCTGAAATTCACCTGTTTTGATAGGGGGATAATCAGCAATCCTGCACATGTGACAGTGCTCTGTGAACTCTGCTGTGGAGCAGCCTCCACCTGGGAGTGCACAGTCTGCAATGAGAGAGAGACTGTTAGGCTGCATTCACACCTGAGCGTTTTGTAGCTTGAAGCCTGAAGCTACAAAACTCTAGAGGGGAAAAAATACATTATTCTCTATGGAGATGGTTCACATCTCCACTCCAAAATGCCTGAAGCCCTACGCCTGAAGCTCAAACAAGTTCCAGACCCTTTTTTGTCGCGCGAATCGGGCAGATTTGGGCGTTTTTATTCTTTTTACATTAGTGACCTTTTGCTCTGCACAAAATTTGCAGCGAATCGCGGTAAAAATCGCGGTAAATAACGCCGCAAAAAACGCCGCAATTCGCGCGATTTTCTGCCTGAAAAGCTACGCTCAGGTGTGAATGCAGCCTTATGAAACAAGTTGTATCCCTGGCCAGGATTTTTTTGGGTTGTTTAAAGGCTCACACCTAATCTGGTTAATGTGTGTGCATTTTATATTTTATATTTATTTTTTTCAGTTTAATAAAATGTTTTACTGCCCTAGTTGTGCTCTTCCCTTTGTTCCTTTATGTTATCTTCAATCCACAATGTCTTCTCTTTCCCCCTCTTTTTCCATTTTTAGGCCACCCATGTACTTCCACAAGATTTCCTTTCTTATAATATTCAATGTATTCCTTACTGGATGAAATTCCCTTAAATGTGTTATGAAACTCTCTGTACATAGTTGTATGTTTCTCTTGTTATTGTACTCTCGTACTTCTCAATAAAAACATAATTGCCTGAAATTCACCTGCTTTTTTGGTGATCCCTCAATATACAGTAGTAGCATTGAGTTGTCTTCTCACAAACCTTCTTGGCTTTCCTATAACTCCAAAGTGTCAAAAAAATTGTTGAAGTAGTACACCGCGCTAATAATAATAGTAACTATAAAAAATTATGTGAGAACAAAAAAAATTAAATAAAAATTTCCTATAACTCCAACTTGTTCAGATTTTACTTGCAGTGCAAATGTTAATTTTATAGTGTGACCATTAAATACAATCAATCCCCATATGCCATTATTGCATTTTGTTTAACCTTAAGCCGAAAAAAATTAAACAAACAAAAAAAAATATCGCCTAGCGATATATCAAATAAAAAAAATCTACTTTCACTGCGAAACTCACCTTCACCTCGGTGTTGTCCCTACAGACCAGCATCGACCCCCTTTTGGGCTGAATCACAAGCAACATCATTGAACCTCATTCTACGATACAATTCTGCAGAGAATGGTGTTGACATCATTACATCAGCACTGCTGTTTGCAACATAAAGACTACCCAGAACAAGAGAAGAGGCAAAGAGGGCCCTGCCATGACACCTGACCATGGAAAGGGCATCTGAAAAAAAGGTAAATATGTGCAAAGTTATAAAAAGGAGGACTGGAGGACAGAAGGTATTCCTGGAATTGGGCTTCAACCAGTGGTGGCTTCCCCCTGCTTCTCCTCCTCGGCAGCTTCGCGGGTGGCTTCAGCGGCTTCCCCCCTGCTTCACCTTCTCTGCGGCTTCCCCCCTGCTTCACCTTCTCTGTGGCTTCCCCCCTGCTTCACCTATTGGCCAATCTGGTTGCTTCTCCTCCCAGGCCAATCAGGTCTTTAGACTCACTTCCTGATTGGCTGCGAGGAGAAGCAGGAAGAAAATAGCGAATATTAACTCTGCACCCTGAGCCCACCCCTTTTGAAGCCAATTAGAGCCTCATGCTGGCCATACACTATACGAAAAATCGGCCAAACCCAGTTTCGAAAAACGAACGTTCGGCCGTGAGAGCAAACGATGGTGCCATCATGTAATGACCGATAAATCATTCAGTGGAAATAAATAAATACATTTTATGTTCATTTTTTTACATATACCTAGTGCAGACAGGTCGGACGGGAAACACATTAACCTTTCAATTTATTGTTCGTTCAGCCGAAAATTTCCAAACTTGTCCTTTTTTTTTTTTTTTTGGCTCAAAAACGTCCAAACGATTATCGATTTTGTGCCCATTAACTGGCTGAAAGAACGAACAAATGACCTAATGACTGAATTTCGGATGATTTTTCATATAGTGTATGGCCAGCATTAGGCTCTGATCATGTGAGTCAAAAAAAAAAACAGATGATGCCTAATTAAGGCGAAACGCGTCGGGAGATGATTTGCTGATGCCACTGCTGCCAATTTTTTCTATACATGCCTAATATTCCTTTGTACATGTGAGTACCCATCTATTTTATCCATAAAATTTTAATTTGCCTGACGGTATTACGCTATATGGTCTAATTTTTTCTTTGTCGGTAACACCATCGGGGATGAGCCATATGATATACCTGCCTACTACTCCTATCTCGAGTTTCCATCTACTATTCAGCGCATAGTCTTGTCTGTGGTCACCATACATTACAACTTGGAACAACTGCCTACATCGGTGTATTGCAAACACCATTCAGCAATTGTGACTCATACGGCGCAAGCCTACCTGAGTCCACGACAGTCGGTAAGCCTTCCCCTAATTGGTGACGGAGTACATCAGACAAGCCTCACATGTCACTTTATGTTATATTATACTCACCTTTGTCACTATTATGGTGTATTATTATTGGACTTTAATAACAAACACTGTTACGAGACACAATACTGTTTTATTTTGTGACACTTTTATTTGGTCACGTTTTTTTTGCATTAAGTTGGTTTCACTATTTGCATTTCTGTTAGATGTCATATAGAATTTATTTTTATCACCGGTCATTTATATTTACAATTTTTTTTGGTGTAATATATATTTTTATTAGTATATATTATTTCACATTATACGTTTAATAATCACTATTGAACACTTTGAGCGCCGCACTATATACACATCCACGTTTTTCCATTTAACATATTATTGTTGTGCAGGCAGCTGAATTTATTTACGTTGAGATAGCGCGGTTTCTTCTTCGTCTTTTAAAAAAAAAAAAAAACAAGCCCCAAAGAAATCCATGCATCCGACACCCTGCATGGAGATTTGGGGGGGGGGTGTCCCTTCACCCCTTATGAGTGGCCACCATGGGCTTTAACTATACCAGGTACTTGTTTATTTTTACTTGTACCAGGTATACTGGGACCTTCCATTTTAATTGAAAACCATCTAAAACCCATATCAATCTATTGCAGATCAGCTTTCATTATCAGGATAATATTAAAGTACACGACCACAGAAAGCTGTAAATGTACCTATGGCACACATCAAACTACTGGTTGGCTTTTAAAATGCATTCTAGCCTCTTAAACAAATTTGTACATGTCTCCAAAATTTTGTACAATACCAAGCCTATACTAAAAAAAGGCAGCATAGCGGATGAGATTATACAATTTGCAGTTGAATCCCTACCGGGCATAACATGCATATAAAAGAAGAGTTGATCAGAGGGAAGTAGAAAAGAAAAAAAAAAATAACAGTGTGTCAGTGACTGGAAGAGTCGATGAATTTTCCTGCAAGGCAGCTAGTACTGACATAGTAATATCTCTGAATCTTAGGATGTCATTTTGAGCAATGATGGTTGTAGTGGGAGGAGGGCTTGTGAAGGGAACAGAATCATTTTATGTGATGTGAATCAATGGCTACAGAAAATTAAACTCCAACTGAAAGCTGCGCTTTAAAACATTCTGCGTTGAAAAGCAATGTTTTGCTGCTTTGCCTATTACCAATGGTCTGTAATCTGGAAAGTCATCTTTAGTTGGTCTTATATAATGAAATTTAAATTATTGTCACATATCACATAATGGTACTGTGAGTAGTTCCTATTTGCAAGACATTTCTATTTTAAGAGGTCCTGGTAATTGCCATGTTCATGAACCAAAGGAGCCGTTTTAGTACAATCATTATTCCTTTTGTCAACAGTAACACTACATACTGATTCATAAGGTGTGTGTGTTTTTTTTTTTTCTTTTTTTTCTTTTTTACATGGTGTATGCTACATTTTATTCAACCGTGTATTGTAGAGCATTGGTTTGCTGCCTCCCCGTGACATATAAAGCAACAAACAGGATGTCTCTTTTTTTTTCTCAGTGTCCTGTTTTCTTTGTCGCATTAAAAATAGAGTGCTAATAATGCAATAAACAGACTAATTTTGCATATGCTTCTAAATTGGCGCGCCTGCACTATTTTCATGTGAATTATTCCTTATTAGTTAGGTCCTGTACAGTCATAAAACTACATAATTACCATATAAACTGTTCAAGCTTTCTATGTAAGACATTTTTATGTTACGTGACACCAGTGCTGTGTTTGATTGCCCCATGTAAATGTAAATGCCCGATACTCTTTTTATTTTCTGTGTACAGGATATGCTAATCACAAGGAACGTCTCTGACATACACATGCCAACTTGTGTTTCTTTTAACAAGAAAAATATGTGGCTGTCTCAGCAGGGGATCCCTCTGACCTCACATAACAGCCCTTGAGCTGTCCACAGGAAGATTTGTTTAAAGGGAAGCCACAGATGGTGCAGGTATACAATTATTGCAGCTTGAGATACGGCGCAGTAATAATTGGTGTGCAGAATGGTAATGCATGCTGCCGGAAGACACTGCGAAGAATAAAAGAACAGAAAGTACAGCCAGCATCCAGTCTGTCTATCTATCTATCTATCTATCTATCTATCTATCTATCTATCTATCTATCTATCTATCTATCTATCTATCTATCTATCTATCTCTATTATATATCTATCTCTCTATCTATCTATCTATCTATCTCTATATATCTATCTATCTATCTATCTCTCTATATATCTCTATGTTATCTATCTATCTCTCTATATATCTCTATGTTATCTATCTATCTCTCTATATATCTCTATGTTATCTATCTATCTCTCTATATATCTCTATGTTATCTATCTATCTATCTATCTCTATTATATCTATCTATCTATCTATCTCTATTATATCTATTTGTCTATCTATCTATATATCTCTATTCTATCTATCTATCTCTATTCTATCTAGCTATCACTATTATATCTATCTAGCTATCTATCTATCTCTAGTATATCTATCTATCTATCTCTATTATATCTATCTATCTATCTCTAGTATATCTATCTATCTATCTATCTATCTATCTATCTATCTATCTATCTATCTATCTATCTATCTACCTCTAGTCCATCTATCTATCTATCTATCTAGCTATACTAGAGCTAGATAGATAGATAGATAGATAGATAGATAGATAGATAGATATACTAGAGCTAGATAGATAGATAGATAGATAGATAGATAGCTTTACTAGAGCTAGATATACTAGAGATAGATAGATAGATAGATAGATAGATAGATAGATAGATAGATAGATAGATATCTAGCTCTAGTCTATCTATCTATCTCTAGTATATCTATCTATCTATCTATCTATCTATCTATCTCTATCGCTATTATATCTATCCATCTATCTATCCATCTCTAGTATATCTATCTATCTAGCTCTAGTATATCTATCTATCTATCTATCTATCTATCTATCTATCTATCTATCTATCTATCTAGCTCTAGTATATCTAGCTATACTAGAGCTAGATAGATAGATAGATAGATATACTAGAGCTAGATAGATAGATAGATAGATAGATAGCTATACTAGAGCTAGATATACTAGAGATAGATAGATAGATATACTAGAGCTAGATATCTATCTATCTATCTATCTATCTATCTATCTATCTATCGATCTATCTATCGATCTATCTATCGATCTATCTATCGATCTATCTATCGATCTATCTATCTATCTCTAGTATATCTATCTAGCTCTAGTATATCTATCTATCTATCTAGCTATAGTATAGCTATCTATCTATCTATCTATCTATCTATCTATCTATCTATCTATCTATCTATCTATCTATCTAGCTCTAGTATATCTATCTATCTATCTATCTATCTAGCTCTAGTATAGCTATCTATCTATCTATCTATCTATCTATCTATCTATCTATCTATCTATCTATCTATCTGCAACCAATGACCAAGTAGTAATTTGTCCCTGGGAATGTTTTTCTAATGGGTACCTTGAATGTTTTAAAACAGATGAAGTGTGAATATATGTTTCTGCCATGCTAAATTGAATTCAAGGGGACATGTAAATCTTATTTCTCCTGGGCTAATTTTCTATTCTAATGGAAAACATCTTCCAGCATGCAGCATGAGGTCTGTCACTTTGTCATTCTAGAGCTTGCCAGCACGGAGGTGATTTCCATGAAGGGTAATCAACTGAGTCTCCGAAACACTACAGTCATTTTTGTACCTTTATGGTGCTATTCATAGGATGGACAAGTGTTCTGCTTAAATATACAGAACACATTTGATTCATAGTGGATCACCCTTTACTGCCTCTCGTGTGAAATCATTTATTGTAAAATCGGATATTTCTCAAATAAAAAAAAAATTATAATACATTTCAGAGCTGCATTTCTCCTCTTCCCTCTCAGGGAATTGTTTTGCCTTTTTTTGCTCTTTCATTTTAGTGTTTCCTTCTGACCCCTATAACTTAAAATTTTTGCTGATTTGGCATTACTGCGCACATAGGAGCTTGTATGCAAGCATGTGTTTTTTTTTTTTTTTTTTTAAAGCAGAACTTTGCAAACTGTATTTGAGCACCACAAACTGAAAATGCAATTTAACCACTTAACCTCCATAAGATTTACTCCCCCTCCTGACCAGTCCATTTTTGATATACGGTACTGCATTACTGTAATTGACAATTATATAATACAAATACAATTTATGTCCTTTTTTTCTCACAACTAGAGCTTTCATTTGGTGGTATTTGATCACAGAATTTTTATTTTTTGTGCGATAAACAAAAAAGGCCAACAATTTTGAAAAAAAAAAACAAAACAATATTTTTTTCTTTCTGCTATAAAACATACCCAATAATTAAAAAAAAAAAAAAATAATAAAATTTTTCATGAATTTAGGCCAATCTGTATTCTGCTACATCTTTTCGGTAAAAAAAAATCCCAATAAGATTGGTTTTCACAAAAGTGATAGCATCTACAAACTATGGGATATATTTATGGGATAAATTTATATTTTTAGGGTGGCACAGTGGTGTAGTGGGTAGCACTCTCAGCTGGCAGTAAAAAGGGTCGCTGGTTTGAATTCCAACCATGACACTACCTGCCTGGAGTTTGCATGTTCTCCCTGTGCCTGCGTGGGTTTCTTCCCACACTCCAAAGACTTGCTGGTAGGTTAATTGGCTTCTGTCCAAAATTGGCCCTAGTATATGAATGTGAGTTGGGGACCTTGGATTGTGGGCTCCTTGAGGGTAGGGACCGATGTGAGTGTGCGATGTATGTGTGGAGCGCTGTGTAAATTGACGGCACTATATGGGTACCTTAAATAAATAATAATAGATGAGCATCTTAATGTGACACAATGTACGGGGATAGGGACAATTGTAGACTCACTCAGGATGAACTGGTGTCTTTATTCAGCCTTACTATGTATTTTTTTTTCTTACTAGTAATGGCAGCAATCAGCAACTTATAGCAGGACTGCGATATTGTGGTGGAAAAATTGGACACTAGCTGACACTTTTTACACTTTTTTGGAGACCAGTGAGATTATAAGTGAAAAAAATTATACAAAAAAAAGATTAGTTAAACCTACAAGTGCTTTTTTTTTACTACTACTATTCCTTTGTATTGGCCTTTGAGATTTACAGTATGACAGGTTTAGCTCTGGAAAACACCTTTTGATAGATTAAAAACGCATTTAATATACAACTATATAGATCAGACCAAAATGAGTTACAAATGAGGAGGAAAGAGGGACAGAGGGACTTTGTTCCAAATCAGGGACAGTCCCTCGAAATCAGGGACCATTGGGAGCTATGGATATGTGTAGCATTTACTTCCTGGAATCCATCTGGCTTTAGCTCAGGCATTCAGGCAGCTGGGCATGCCTAACTGAGAAAATCCCCCCCCCCCCCATCCAGATGAAGGCAAAAAAATTCCCATGAAGACTCCTGGGATCTATGACATCATTTTGGCCTAGGCCAGCAACCAGGAAGCGATTGAAGAAATGTAAAGAAACGTTTACATCAAGTTAATCTAATATACCTTCCTATCTATTTACTAATGCTAGCAGCATAAGGATTAAAAATAGTTCATGTTGATTATGAGGGTTTAGTTCTGCTTTAATTGAATTTGAACAGAGGTAGCTGAGCGAGAGAAGCAGCACAAGGAGCCAGGTGGATGTGCTGCAGTGTAGGGATCTTGTTGATAGGTGGAAAGAGCAGAATGACAGAGAGATAATCTCATCAGTGTGTTGCTGCTCCTTTCACTGCCCATTCACAGGGAGGAGACCTATAAGTGAAAGTGAAACTAAAGCGAGAAAGATCAGGTCTCCTCCTCTGCGAGACAAGCTCTGTGCTGTGGTTCAAATCTGTGTAAATCAGGATGGACAGCAATAGAAAGCATTAGGCAGATAGAACAGTGCTCATCAAGAATTCATCTGTACATAACCCTAAATCTAATAATAACTCCCTGAGGTTATTTAAAACAAAAAAAAAAAATGTATTTAAATAAAAGATATGAGCTTAAAAATAAAAAGATTTTTTTTTTTTTTTTTTTTTATGAAGGCAGAGATTCGTGTTAACACCTATTTTATGAGTTTATAGTTGCTTAGATAGATATGTTATTGCCTATGTGATATTTATCTGTTTGCATTTCATTGTCATTAGTACCTTTATTGTTGTACAGATTCAGCTTACGTTTGGAAGTTGACAATATTTCAAACAACACTTTTTTTGTTTAGTCAGTAGTAGGAAATGTGGTGAATGTCTTCCAGCATTAATAGCCCACATTATGCACATAATCAAAATGATTTGAAAATATTTTCCAGAATATAAACTCTTGGTTTCTTGCTTATTAACATGAGGATTACAAAATGTGATGTCATGAATTATTCATGCAATTCCCTTTAATGTAATCATGTTTCCTCGGTGTTAAGGCTCTGTGAATGGTATACTATGCAAAACATTATCTGGGAGAAAAAAATATATTACTACGTTTTATTTTACATTAAAACGGTTTCATCATCATTTTCAAAATAAATAATAATTTAGCTCTTTATAGCAGCTAAAGAATCACAGTAGGATGGCATTTTTCTCCTTGAAAATAAATTAGAAAAATAAGGAAAATATTAATATTATGGGCCACAATATCATCTGTTTGTGCCTCCTCTTCTATAATAGTTATGCTGCACGTTCTCTTCAAACCAGCACTGCAACAATCTGCCTTGTCAAGGATCCCTTCTTAAATAATTTGCACTGTAACAATGTGTCCGGTCAAGGATTCTTTCTTCTGCACTGGAAACGACATACATGTACAGATGATTAATAGCTGATACACTGAAATGCTACATATAGGGGCCAATTTTTTAAAGCAGTAAATAAGACATTTACTAAACATTCACTGCAGGTAAATTAATCACTGTTATTTTAAAAACATGCTTCAGGACGATTCACCTGCAGTGAATGATTGGTGAATGTCGCATTATCTGTCTTAGAAATATACCCTTTCATTTGTAGTGTTACTATTTCACTTGATCAGTTGGTCATGCATTCGATATGGCTCTTATGTATCCTATATACAGTCATGAAGATAACTCACTAAAAAAAAATTTTCCCAATTTTTTGGGAAATTTTAGGGTAGCCTCCCTGGCAGTATGATTATGTCAGATTTTTGCGTCTCTAAGCGGTACAATTATTTTGCATAGAAATTTGGCGTTTTATATTTTAGGCCTGTAATTCTTAGCAATAACACACTTAAATTTGTCCACCAAGAGTCTAGTAGATATCCCGGGTATGATGAAGTTTGAAACACAAAATTATACATTATAATATAAATAATATATATATATATATTTATATAGATAAATAACTAAGTAATTAAAAAAAAAAAAAAATATAATAATAATAAAATTAATTTCCCCACGATTCACTATCACTCAATTCTGCAAGTGTTCTAATTTACTATCGCTGTTTTCTAGCTGGTCTAAAACCACTTTTGACGTAAAGGGACACTTTTTGGTTGCTATGGACAATCTCAAGTTTTCAGGCAGAAAGAAAACTGCATGCAGGGGATTGGACAAAGCACTAGGGACAAAAGGGATGTGAAATTATGTCATACAGTAATGTAATCTGTAAGATTACATTGTACTGTATGTATTATGATTTTTCACTTTTTTGAATTTGTCGCCTGGCTCCGCCCCCATGCGTCGCGATGCTCGCAGGGAACGGAGCCCGGCACAGAGAGGCTTCGGGCGGAGGACACAGCCAGCAGACACATCGGGGGGACGCCGCAGGATCCTGGGGACAAGGTAAGTATACTGCACCAGGATCCTGCAATGCAATCCCGAGTGTGGCTCGGGGTTACCGCTAATGGTGCTGAAATCTAACCTCGAGCCACACTCAGGAAAACCGCCAGGGAGGTTAAGGAAGGGTTAAGGAAGGGCAAAAAGTGATGAAGATGTTCCTAGTGTAGTGACCCAAAGCAACCAAACTAATTTGATGTTTTGTCTATTTACAGAAGAATATTAAATGCAACTGTTTGCATGCTATGGGTAATTACTGTATGCAATGCTATTTGAAATACATCTGATACAGTATCAAATTTGGCAAAAAGAAAGAAGATTAAAATCTGTTACATGATTTTCCAGGTCTAAATACTTCAGAAAGATTGTAGGTTCTGTTCTAGATACAACCTTAACGGACCAAAGCTGGAATAAAATTTTGTTGTTCTTTGTAATCATAGATTATTTAAAATTTCAATATTTTAGCCTTTCTAAAGATTGTCTTTACATGCAGCTAATAGCCTTGGCAAGAGCAAATATATACACATATTTTTTTGTAGTCAGAAGGAATAACCCCAGCGAGAGACAGCCCATTGTTTCAGGTTGCTCTCTGACCCCGTCCCTTCCCCTTGCTTATACTGATTGTCTGTTCTGCTTTTTCTCCCTAGATATATTACCCCCTATGCGTTTGCCCAAAGCAGTTGAAATGGCTGCTGCCTGATACACTGATGCTAGTCCAGTTAAATTATGCATAAATAGTTCCCTAGCTTCAAGCAGACACAGACATGTACATATTGCTCAACAACTAAAAATGAGGCTTTGGTGAACTACCCTCAAAAAAAAAAAATCTATCTAGAAAGAGAGTGGAAGCTTGAATCAAAACTGTGGATTGGTTGGACAATTTGTTTTTTTACCGAAGATGGATTAGCAAGATATCGGCGTAGTCTATATTTTTTTTAACCAAATCATTGTTAATATTTAATTACATGATAGCTACTGTATACATCTGTGGAAAACTATTTAAAAAGAAGTAAATGAGGTAAAACAAATGTCAATGTAAAAGAGAGACAAATAATTCCACAGTAGCGCACTAAATTAATTTACAAAACTCCTAAATAATAACATTGTGAAATGATCAACATAAAACACCTATATATAATGAAAAGTGTCCATATGACATTTCCAAAAAATATATATGCTCCAACATATGCAAATCAATATGGTAATACAGTTCAACTTAAAGTTATGAAAAAATTGTGAAACAAAATCTTGTTGATCCACCAAAATCCTTCACCAAAGTGATGGGTGCCAAATCCACTCCCTTAAGAACAAAGCTCACCAGATGCTGTTGCCATTCACTCTTGTGTCTGGCAAATATTGCCTTATTAGATGTTATTGAAGAGCCGCTTTTACACGCCAATATCCATCCAGATTAATAAAGACACTCTCCACATGTGGGGATATAAATTGAGACAGAGCCTCCAATAGAGTAAAAACACCTTAAGGTATTTGGTTTATTAAAAGTAATGCACTTACATCATAAAAGATTCAAAATCACTCTGGTTCCCTTCCAAACATGCCAGGTGACTCAGTGTTGCGCTGTCCTCATAGCTTCCTTCATACACATGGAGACCCCCTGTGACGAAGTCCGAAGTGACGAAACACGCTGGGACATGGCTACACGGCAACGCTGAGACGGTGACTCCATGTGTACGAAAGAAGCTATGAGGAGATAGCAACACTGAGTCCCCTGGCATATTTGGAATTTTAACAAGGCGATTTTGAATCTGTTATAATGTAACTGCATTACTTTTAATAAACCGATTACCTTAAGGCATTTTTACACTATTGGAGGCTCTTTCTCAATTTCTATCCCCACATGTAAAGAGTGTCTTTATTAATCTGAATGGAGATTGGCATGTAAAAGCGGCTCTTCAATAACATCTAATAAGGTGATATTTGCCAGACACGAGAGTCAATGGCAACAACATCTGGTGAGCTTTATTTTTAAGGGAGTGGAATTGGCACACATCACTTTGGTGAAGGAATTTGGTGGATCAACAAGATTTTGTTTCACTATTTTTTCATCACTGTAAATTGGACTGTATTACCATACTGATTTGCATTAGTTGGAGCATATATATTTTTTGGATATGCCATATGGACACTTTTTATTATGTATGGGTGTTTTATGTTGATCATTTCACAATGTTATTATTTAGGAGTCTTGTAGATTAATTTAGTGCGCTACTGTGGAATTATTTGTCTCTCTCTCTTTTTTACATTGACAATTGTTTCACCTCATTTAAATGTTTATTGAATATTAAAGTGGGGTTGCAACCAAAAAACAAAAAGGGGCTTAAAAATCATAAAAAAAATTAAAAAAAAATAATTGGAAAAAAAAAAATTTTTTACTCACCTCTAAATGCCTGTTGCTAGGGGGTCCCTCGAAGTCTGCCACCTTCATAGCCCGGGCTAAAAGTCACTTCCTGTAGGCAACGCACAGTCATCTGGGACATGTCATGTGTCCCAGATGAGTGAGCGTCGAATCACGGCGCACGGCGCCGCTCGCGCATGCGCAGTGGGTGCCCGGCTGTGAAGCCCAGCCGGGTTCCCACATTAAGAATGCCGGCGTCGTGAGCGGAGCGGGGAACGAGGGGGGGGTCTCGTTCACCCGCATCGCTGGACCCCGGGACAGGTAAGTGTCCGATTATTAAAAGTCAGCAGCTGCAGTATTTGTAGCTGCTGACTTTTAATTTTTTTTTTTTGCCCGGCCCTCCTCTTTAAGTGGCAGCACAGACAGGTGTTTTTCATTAGCGCAGTGCGCACACATATATTTAAAAATAAGGTTAACATAGGGGTTGATCTAGGCTGGGGTCACACTATGTGCGGAGTGGCTCACAGCAGGGGGTCCGGTGCGTCCACGTTCACCATTTTAGGTCCAAATTAGGTCTGAATTTTTGCCTGAATTCAGACCTAAAACTGAGTCAAAGACGCACAGGACCCTTCTGCTGTGTGCTCCACAGCCGCCCTGGATATATGTGAACCGGCTCCATTGAGAGCCGGTCACACTCTCCTGTCATGCAAATTGGATGCAGGGGAACCTGCATCCAATTTGCATAAGTGAACCCAGCCTTACTAAAACTAGAGAGTGCAAAATCTGGTGCACCTCTGCATAGAAACCAATCAGCTTCCAGGTTTTTTCTGTCAAAGCTTAATTGTGCAAGCTAAAGTTTGAAGCTGATTGGCTACCATGCACAGTTGCACCAGATTTTGCACTGTCCAGTTTTAGTAAATCAATCTCATAGTGTCACAGACAGGTGCTAATAATCCATATCACCAGTGGTAGATGTGGTATTACATGAAGAAGCAGAGATGTAACAACGCCTTGTAGTCACCATTGTCTGTTACATGAGGGACAGACTTGGCTGTGTGACCCTACCAGGTCACAGACTTTGGGTTTGGTTCAAGTATTTATAGAAGTGGTTCAGGATACAAGAATCAGGGAAAAGACAAAGATAATAAAAAGAAAGGATCCTTAAGGTCTCATACACACAAGACGTTATAAAAATGCCAGTAGCTTTAGCTGTAGAATAACACATTAAAAACGCAAGTTTTGCAACATTTTTGCATTAGAGTTTTTTAGCGTTTGCATTTTTAGCATTTTTTAGCAAAACTATACTCCCACAAAAGCTTATGGCTCAAAAACGCTCATAAACACTCAATAGCTACATTTTTTAGTGTTTGTCAGAGTTAGATGAACAACTTCTATTCAAACCCACTACTGTAGTTCTGTTTTTTTTCCAGCCAGAAAAACACCCCTGCCAAAAAAACGCTTATAACAGCCTGTGTGTGCATGGATACATAGGGGGTTATTTACTAAAGGAAAATCCACTTTGCACTGAAAGTGCACTTGGAAGTAAAGTCGCTGGAGATCCGAGTGGGACATGCAAGGAAAATAAAAAAACAGCATTTTAGCTTGCACATGATTGGATGATAAAATCAGCAGAGCTTCCACTCATTTCAGATCTACCCCTTAGATTTAGAGCGACTGCACTTCCAAGTGCACTCTCAGTGCAAAGTTGATTTGCCTTTCGTAAATAAGCCCCACAGGATAACATGCTGGGAAGTTTACTGGCTGCAGAAAAAAAAATGACTGAAGCCAAAAACAGCAGCTTTAAAAATGTCCAGTGTGCATGAGGCCTTAAGGCTGTGGGAACAGAACTGGGCCAAGCCTGGAGAGGAATTAAAGTGCACCTTAACAATATAAAAACCTGTAGGGAAAAAAAACATGAATTATATAATCCTTACACCTGGCTTCTACCTATGGTGCCTCCATGAGAGCGACACCATCACCCCCCTGGCAAGATCCCAGGGAAGGTTGAGTATTTAAAATCTCACAAGAAAATGCTTCTGCACTATGCTGGAGCACCACCTCTGTAGATTTGGGGTTTGCAGTATTCCCAGGATCACACTTGAAGGATGATGATGATGTCATGCCAGCAGCATGAAAAAGTCATGGTAAAATGTTACTAAACCCACAACAGTAAAATCAGTCTGTATTTGCAGTAAAGCATGCTTGTTATACTCACTGTGGAACCTAAGGGGTTAATCCCCTGCATTGTGTATAAAGGCTGTTTGATCCTGTATGCACAGATCCCCCCCCCTTCTTGCATTGTCTCCAAAACATGTCCGGATAAGACAGAGTCAGGCTGCACATGCTCAGTTTGGTGTGTATTGCTAGTCTTTTTTTTCTTAGGAGAGTGCATGTGATCAGCACAGGGCCAATCAGCACTGTCCAGAAAGAGGGTCAAGGGTCCTGGATCCTGATAGGACAGCTCAATGCAGTATGAAAACTCCTCCTACAAGCTTTAACCAAGAACTGATAGAAGTCACAAGACTAATTGCTCTAACTGCTTATAAGAATAGGTCAGTGTTTCTCAACTCCAGTCCTCAAGGCGCCCCAACAGGTCATGTTTTCAGGCTCTCCATTATTTTGCACAGGTGATTTGATCAGTTTCACTGCCTTAGTAATTACCACAGCCATTTCATCTGAGGGAAATCCTGAAAACATGACCTGTTGGGGCGCCTTAAGGACTGGAGTTGAGAAACACTGGAATAGGTATTTAGCAGTTTATATATACTAAAATAAATTCATTTCTATGTTCTGTGTACTGTGGGAGACCAGATATAGTTAATGCAGGGTCCCGGGTTTAGTAATACTTTAAGGTAAGTAAATTTACAGTTTTTTTTCCCTACAGGTTTTTTCAATTCATTTCTACATGCTGCTATTTAGTATAGGGGAGGGGGCCAAGATATGTGGCAGTCCTTGCTTTTTACTGCCCGCTGTTGGCTGATGTCACAGAGCCGGTCCAGGCTCGGAAAAGAATTGCGACCATATGGTTGGGATCTGCCCACATGCCTGGACCGAGACCCCGGCTCAGCCTCTCAGCAAGTTGCTGAGAGCCTGAGTTAGTCGCTCCTGCCCCCACCACAGCCCAACACTCCAGTGAGCTCTGGGGGGGAGGGGGGTAGAGAGCCAGTCACTGACAGTCACCAGCTCTCTGCTCACAGAGCTGTGAGAACTGAGTGATCAGCATTGTATGATCGCTCAGTTCTCAGTGTTAGAGCCAGCGGGGGACAGATGCAGATTTGGACCGATACTGCATCCAGCTAGGTATGAAAAAAAAAAAATACCATACTTCTCTTTTAAGCAGTGTGCTACTGTTATTATTGTACAGGTTAAATGAAGCAATTTTGTCATTTACTTTCTTGCTGTGTAACATTTTCATACTAGTATGAAGCAAACATATTTGAAAATTTCAATCTGAATATTACACAATGCTGGAACATAGTCAGTAACACTATAAAGAAGCCCAGAGATGATTTGATTTTCTTTCCTTTCACCAGTCAGTTTTGATGGGGAATGCATCCTGCAGCACTATTGTGTTCTGCCAGCGGGAGGGGTGCAGGGAGCCTTCCCAGCCCGGTAAAACACGATTACTGTTAGTGGCTATCTGACAGGCTTGCTGTACCCAAGTCGATCGATGGCTCAGCCTGCCCATAGATGGATGGAATCTTGGCCAGTACCTACTGAACCTGCCAAATTTCGATCCATGCATGGCTAGCTTAAGACATCAAGATTGTGTAATGTGAATCATTGTGGGTCTTGAGCCAACCCTTCATTATAATAAAAGGAACTATAAATTACTTATTAATGACTTTTCTGAAGCACTCTAAGCAGCAGTGTGTTCACATTGCTAACATATACGGCTGCTCCTGATCAACTATTTTTACAAACAACATATATTAATAAAGTATTTTTTCTAGCAAAATCCATTCACCTATACAATACATCAAAAATATGCACGTTGTTATAGATATTCCCTTTAAAAAAAAAGGGGAAGGTAATGGATTCTCATGGAAAAAATTCTACACATTCACAGAATTAGATTGTTACATGATATGAATAATTATAATAAAACTGAGCAACAGTCTTGACATTTGTAGTGAAAATGATCATAAAAACAATCCCCACTAGATGTAAGAACAAAAGAAGCAGGAATGCTGAAAATTTTTATCTACCCTTGCATTATTTTCTGATAATTAAGCAGGATAAGATGCTGCCCTGTGTTGAATTATATTAACCTAATATATACCATTCTTGGAAAGTACATGGTGGATAAAAAAAATAAAAAATAAAATAAAAAAAACACCTGCAGTACTGATGGTTTCTAAGCTGAAGCTGCTCTTTTATAAGGCTCTTAAAGTGAATCTGCCAGGGTTGTTGCCACTTGGCACTTTGGAGTCACCTATACAGCACTGGAGACTGCGATTGCACAACTTCTAAAGGCAGTACTGATGATCGAGTGGCTGGATCTACATGGGACTTCTCAATAGACATGCATGTGTAGCACTGACCCCCGAAGGAGCTGCTGGTTTAGTTTGGGTTTACCGTTACCTTCTTGACCTCGTAGATGTCTAGGTGTTTCCCGAGGTAGAAACTGACACTGGATCCGCTTTGGGATTTTTATTTGCAAAAAGAATATAGACAAACACAGTCTCTCAAAAAAGGATAGAGGGTTTAGGTAGAAAGCTCAGGTACTCTTGGAACTGCTTAGAACTGAAAGTCTCTCATTATAGAATCCAGAGAATAGCCATTCACAACTGGATCTTCACAGCTACCGGATAACCCTTCTCTCACTAGGCTTAGCAGCCGATAGATTATTCAAATAGAGCAAAGTCTCTGCCACAGACTTGGTTGTAAAACTTGTGAATGAAAGTCTCTGTCACAGACTTGGTTGTAACTGAAGGAAATAGACGAACATGGAGAACCCTCATACGGTACCAGTATCTTGCAGCCGGTCCGGCGATAACGTACAAGCGTGGATTCACTTGGTGTCTTTCAACTTAGCTTCCAGGCTCTTGCTGAGGAACCAGCCTTATGCATGGCCCTCTCCTGAAGAGTTCTCCCCTGGTTGCTTTCTCAGTTGCTGGGCCTCTCCACAGATGAGACGGAACCGGACCACCTTGGAATCCTCTTTCCAGTTACTTTGCCTTGGGCTAGCAAGCCCTGAGACTCAGAATTGGATGGATCCGCACCCCCGGCCATGAGGGCCCTGAGGGCTGGTCAGGAGGACCAGGACCAAACAGACAGAAAGATCTTCTGGACCGGAACCGAGAAGCACGGTGAGGCCGTACCTTAAGAACCCACCCCACCAGAATACACAGCAAGATGACGCTCTCACTGATTGGTTCAGAGAGAGATTGGCACTCAATGCACCCAGCCAAACTGCGTTCTCATGCCTGCCAGAAGTGACAACAGCACCTATGGCCAAGCAGAACCCAGTGCAATCTGGTCAGACTGGTACTGAAACCATAATTTGGTACAATTAACCCCAAAACCCAACTGTGGTTCCAGGAATATTAAATTTACAAAACACATAGCACGTGCTCATCAGGAGCCCGTCGCTACACATGAAAAAAATAAATATTTGATTATTTAATATCTGATTAAAAGTTAGACAGTACAGCATAAAATCAGACCTTTATTACTAAAAAGCTTCTATAGGTGGGCGTTTCAATAGCAACATTATTTAGACGCTTGGTACATTTTGTTACCATAAAATCATTTATTTATTAGCAGATATAGTTGTTATCTGATGGCAGTTATTAATTCCAACATATTACACACATTTAGGTATAATATGTCCTAACCCAGGGGTCCTCAAGCTGCGGGCCAGATACAGCCCGCCTAGGTCATTTACCCAGTCCATGTGCAGGGGGGTGTCCAAGTTAGCCAAGGCAGATTTTTTGATCCCAGCCACTATTTCCCAGC
This sequence comes from Lithobates sylvaticus, assembly GCA_028564925.1. NCBI lineage: Eukaryota > Metazoa > Chordata > Amphibia > Anura > Ranidae > Lithobates > Lithobates sylvaticus. Next base: position 119,342,760 of record CM053030.1, on the reverse strand, counting down.
CAGTCCACTCATCCAGCCTCCGCTGGCTGCATACTCGCAGCCCGCAGACATTTCCTGGGCTCTCTGAGCTGCATCCACCCCCCGGGTCACACTCATTACTTCATCCTGTCCCTGAGGCTGTCTGGGGCTGGTCGGCTGGCCTTCCCCACCCCACGGATCTAGCTGATGTTTTTCCCATCCTCACGGCTGGCTCCTCTGCTGCATTGTTGTGCAAGGGTGTGGCTGCATTCTTGTGCATGGGTGTGGCTGCATTTTTGTGCACGGGTGTGGCTGCATTGTTGTGCATGGGTGAGGCTGCATTGTTGTGCATGGGTGAGGCTGCATTGTTGTGCATGGGTGAGGCTGAATTGTTGTGCACAGGTGAGGCTGCATTGTTGTGCACAGGTGAGGCTACATTTTTGTGCACAGGTGAGCCTGCGTTGATATGCACAGGTGTGGCTGCATTGTTGTGCACAGGTGTGGCTGCACTGATGGGCACTGTTCAGGCTGCATTGATGGACACTGATCAGGCTGCATTGATGCGGCCCCCAACAGTCTGAGGGACAGTGTTTAAAAAGTTTGAGGACCCCTGTCCTAACTGAAAATGTCTCCTTCCTGTTCCAACTCGACTGCGTACCAGTGCACAAAACAAGGTCCATAAAGACATGGATGAGGGGTGGAGTGACTTGACTGGCCTGCAAAGAGTCCTGGCCTGAACCCAACAGAACACCTTTGGGATGAATTAGAGTGGAGAATGCATGCCAGGTCTTTTTGTCCAATACCAGTGCCTGACCTCACAAATGCACTTTGGAAGAATGGTCAAACATTCCCATGGACACACTCCTAAACCTTGTGGACAGCCTTCACAGAAATGTTGAAGCTGTTATAGTTGCAAAGGGGAGCCAACTCAATATTGAACCTGGACTAAGACTGGGATGACATTAAAGTTAATGTGCATGTAAAGGCAGGCATCCCAATACTTTTGGTAATATAGTGTATTAAGAAGATGAAAAACTGTAAGAGAAATGCAATTTGCTCATCCACATTAATTACATAATTTGTTGCTTTCCTCAAACTCATAAATATTTAAAACTATGTTTATCCCATCCCAAGGCACTAGAAACGAGTAGGTGACAGTCAGGAAGGATAGAGGGGGAAGTGCCAGGGAGGCCGATCCTTGGCTGGAGCATCCCAATAAGTACGCTCCATTTAGTGACATTGGTGAAACCAGTTAGGAACCAGCACTGCTGGAGCTGAGGGACTCTCCTAGCTGCCAGGGGAAGAATCGGAATTGCCGACAATGGATTTTGTTGTCGGAAAATTTGAGAACCAGCTCTCAGATTTTTGTTGTCATAAATTCCGACAAAACATGTCCGATGGAGCCTACACACGGTCGGAATTTCTGACAACAAGCTCCCATAGAACATTTGTTGTCGGAAATTCCGATCGTTTGTATGGGCCATATGAGTTTTTTCCATTCAACCCAGCTGGTTGAACAAAAAAAATGTTTTGGCTCCAGTCGTACTAACGTCCTAATGATCCGACGTTAGTACAGCAATCTCCCCCACTAAACCCAGGACCCTGCACTCACTATATCTGGTCTCCCACAGTATACAGAACATGGAAATGCAATCGTTTTAGTAAATATAAACGGCTAAATACCTTTATTTATCAGCCATTAGAGCAGTCTTGTGACTTCTATCAGTGTCTGGTTAAAGCTTGTAGGATTAGTTTTCATTCTGCACTGACTGTCCCATCAGGCTGCAGGACCCCTGACCCTCTGTCTGGACAGTGCTGATTGCTCCTGTGCTGATCATATGCACTCTCTCAAGAAAAAAAAACTCTCTAGCAATATCAGCCACACTGAGCATGTGTAGCTTGTCCCCAAGCCTCTGTTTTTTCAGGAGATGGATTGGGGACAGTAGAAGAAGGGGAGGAACAGAGAAGACAGGATCAAACAGTCTTTTTACACAATGCAGAGGATTATCCCCTTAGGTTCAACTGTAAGTATAACAAACATATTTTACTGCATATACAGACTGATTTTGCTGTTGTGGGTTTAGTTACACTTTAACGGCTTGCCCACCACATACTGTATACAGTCTATACGGAGGCAAGGCGACTCTGCTGTGCAGGATCATGTACCTAGTATGTGATCCCGCACTTCTGGGTCTGAGGCGCATCACCGGGAGCTGATCGATTGGTATAGTGGACTTGATGTCCGCCGGCACACGCCGATGCTTCAAAACACAGACAGAGTGGCGGTCTGCCTATGTAGACAAGGCAGATCAATCCATCCCTTCTCCTAGTACAAGCATCTCCCCCACAGTAGTAAAGCACTGGTCAAGCACACATTTAACCCTTTGATTGCCCCTGATGTTAACCCCTTCCCAGCCAGTGTCATTAGTCCAGTGACAGTCCATATTTGTTAGCACTGATCACAGTATTAGTGTCACTGGTCCCCAAAAAGTGTCAGTTAGTGTCCCGACTGCAATACAGGGAGTCCCCGAGTTACCAACCACTGACTTGCGAACGACTCCTACTTATAAACAGCGGCGGGCACATCGGAAAACAGCGGAAAACATCGGAAGACGACGCTTGCGCATGCGCGGCTACTTGACAGAACATCGGAAAACATCGTCTCTGCCTTTCTGCGCATGCGCTTCCGACTTATGAACAAACCTGGCTTAAGAACAAACCGGCAGTCCCTAACCCGTTCGCAACTCGGGGACTGCCTGCATCGCAGTTCCGCTATAAGTTGCTGATAACCACCATTACTAGTAAAAAAAAAAAATAATATCCCATAGTTTGTAGATGCTATAACTTTTGCACAAGCCAATCAATATACGCTTATAATTATTTTCTCTTACCAAAAATATGTAGCAGAATACATATTGGCCTAAATTGAATTTTTTTATTGGATGTTTTATAGCAGAAAGTTAAAACATATTGTTTTTTCTCAAAATTGTGTTTTTTGTTTATAGAAAGAAAGAAAAAAAAAACTGCAGTGGTGATCAAATACCACTAAAAATAAATCCCTAAAAAAAGGACATACATTTTGTTTAGGTACATCATCGCATGGCTGCGCAATTGTCAGTTAAAGTGTCGCAGTGCCAAAATCACAAAAAATGGCCTGGTCATGAAGGGGGGGCTAAATCTTCTGGAGGTCAATTGGTTAATATAGCAGTAACATTTTTAACTAAGAAAAAAAAAAATAATACACATTTTCTTTACTTCTACGCAACATGGCTGCATAACAATAATAAAATACAGGACTTTGGTTGAGCTTTAAAGCCCATGGAATGTATGGTAATAAGGAGAATAAAGACATTAAATTGATTGGTTGATGGCAGTTAAAAGGAATCATTTTGAAATGGAAGGCAAAGAGCTAGTGCTTCTCTTTATAAAAAAAAATACCTCTGTGCTAGACTGATATTAAAAAAGTAAAGGCTATAACAATGATAATGGTTTTGGATAGATACATTTGTATTTGTAATTTAATATTTCTCGCACTGACTGCTCCTGACACTTTATCAGAGGGTGTGTTTAGTTTAATGAATACGCAATAAGACCATTACAGCCTGCCTGACATGAAAACATTTTTTTTTTGAGGATTTTAGCAACAGCATATTGATGGTTGTGACATAAATGAAACAAAAAAAAAAAAAGTCATGACAAATTGTCTTTATTTTCAGCTAGAGATCATATGTATGTTGCGATAGCGTTGACAAAGGCATCACAGAGAGTCTTCCAGTTATTTCATATGCAAACATGACATTTTTCTGAATTTGTTGCTTTTAATTATTCCGCCTTGTGGGATCAAGCTTACCTTTTGTTCTATCTAAGCTTATGTTTAGTTGTTCTGCATAAACGACAGAATAAAGATGATGGTAATTGTATTATTATTATTTTTGAGCACTCTTTATCATGATGTTGTAAATTCTTGCAAATTTCAAAAGTTTTTACATATAGATGTGAATGTGATAAGATTTATGCAAATCCACATTTGGTGAGATTGAAAACGTTTGAAAAACTTTGCAGTTATTAAGCTGTATGCAGTAGGTACAACTTTCACTGACAGCAAAGAGTTCTTGCGCTGGCTTATCTTTCATTTTCTTTTTCTAGCAGCAGTTTTTAAAGTGGTGTTTCCACCAAAAAAAAAAAAAATAGTTTAAAAATCATAAAAAAAAAAAAATAAATAATTAGATTTTTACTCATCCCTCGTAGTCTGCCACATTCAGTGCCCGGGCACTGACATCACTTCCCCTTGGCACCGCACAGTCATCTGGGAACTGTCACCTGTCCCAGATGACTGTGCGGCGTATCACGGCGCGCAGCGCCACTCGCGCATGCGCAGTGGGTGCCCGGCTGTGAAGCCACAGCCGCGTGCCCACAGTAAGAATGCCGGCGCCGCGAGGGGAGCGGGGAATGAGGGGGGGCTTCGTTCCCTCGCATCGCTGGACCCTGGGACAGGTAAGTGTCCGATTATTAAAAGTCAGCAGCTGCAGTATTTGTAGCTGCTGACTTTTCATTTTTTTATTTTTTAGGAGGCACCCCACTTTAATTGGTGAATGCATTGTCTTACTAATGCATGATTATTAGGGGGATAACCTACGCAATTCTGAATATGAAATATGATTGAGATATTATTAAACAGAAGTCAAGTCAGGTCTCTCTTTAGTGTGCGGGGTGTTATGCCGCATACACACGGTCGGAATTTCCGACAGAAATAGACCGATGGGAGCTTTTCATCGTATATTCCGACTGTGTGTATGCTCCATCGGACTTTTTCCATCGAAAATTCAGACAGACTTAAGCCCCATACACACGGTCGGAAAATCCGACCACCAAATCCATCGGATTTGGTCCGACGGATTTAGTCCGACACTGGTGTTGCAAACACACACGGTCGGACAAAGTTGTCGCAAAATCCAATCATTCTAAACGTGGTGACGTTTGTTGCCTACGACGGGACTACGTAGAGGCTAGTAGCCAATAGCTTTGGTCTTGTAATGTGATCTGAGCATGCGTGGCACTTTGTCCATCGGAATTCGCTACACACGATCGGAATTGGTGTGATCGGACTTTGTTGTCGGAAAATTTTTAGAGCAGGAGATACAACTTTGTCCGTCGGACAATCCGATGGAAAATGTCCGATGGTGCCTACACACGGTCGGAATTTCCGACAACATTGTCCGATAGGACAGAATCCATTGGAAAATCCGACTAGAGAACATGTTCTATATTTTTCCGACTAAAAAAAATACCTATCGGAAAAACCGCTCGTCTGTATGCTGTTCCGACGCACCAAAAACCACGCATGCTCTGAAGCAAGTACAAGACAGAAGCGATCGGTCTGGTAAAACTAGCGTTCGTAATGGAGATAGCACATTCCTCACGCTGCAAATTCTGTGATCTTTTAATGCAGCGCATTCTTTTGTGCTTTATAATGCTAGAATAATGAAGTTGTTTTGCTGCTGATATTCACACAGAGTTCTGACAAACTTATTTCTTTATTAGTTCTCGTGATCTCATGAATAATCTTTTATTTTTTTAAAGCCAGATCTCCATAATAATGTTTAAAATAATTTTTTATAGTCATCTTTTTTTTTTTTTTATTTCATCAAGATCTCCTTTTTTGAAAAATTATTTTCTAGTGATCTCCATTTTTTTGTGTGTGTCAAGTTACCACAATAACATTATTATCTTGTATTTTTTAACCTCAAGGAGGTTGGTGTCCCTTGTTAATTTGACATTGTCTTTTTGAAATGTACCTGCCTACTCACAAACAAACTGTCCTTTTTGTAGAAAAACACATAGGCAAGTATTTTCAGAAAATAAAATATCCAATAGCGCGAATCGTCTCTCACCAAACTTCTACTAACACGAGATTAGCAGAAGGAGCCCAAAGGGTGACGCAGTGGCTATTGAACCTACTTTTTATAGTGGCGTCGTAGGTGTTGTACGTCACCACGTTCTTGATGGTCGGAATTTGGTGTGACCGCGTGTATGCAAGACAGCTTGAGCGGAATACCGTCGGAAAAACCTTCAGAATTTATTCCGACGGGAAAAACGGTCGTGTGTACAGGGCATTAGGAGACAGCCCTGGGAGTCTGATTCTAAGTGCGTTACAAAATGTTCCAACAAAATAAAATTACAGTTGCTGTTGTTTATAATTCAAGTGTCTGGCTGGCATTAGCATTTACTGTAAAGTAGACCTATGCTCAAAAAATTAAGATTTTCTGTCTTATAAGGAATAACAAGTAAGGTGAATTGTGGCTAAGCAGTATCCAAAATCGACCTACTTTTCCTTAAAGTTTAAGTGTATTAACAGCTGGGTAGCTGTTGTCATTCGTGTATCTGTAACTTCTCCACCTCCTCTGCTGCCTATGATGAATTTGTCCCGATAGTCTTTATTTCATCACTACCCCCCCGCCCCCCCAGACTGACAATGCTGCTGTCTGCTGTGCCTCCTGTACTCATTCCTCCAGAGTAGTGTCTCACTAATATTATTTTTTGGGGTTTAATACCGCTTTAGGCAACTCAGTCGTAGCGCTCTAACGTTAAATATCACATGTAACATTTTTTTATTGATAAAGTCTTTAAATTCTATCATTTTTCTTTTCAGTTCGGACCCAGTCAGTATTTTTAAAGAAATCTCTGTAGACCCTGACATTTACCAACTCACGAAAAGAAATGCATGCTCTTTCAGAAAAGTATATTTGGGTACAGTATTGTATGACCGCGCAATTGTCATTCAAAATTCATCAGCACTGAAAACTGTAAATTGGTCTGGACATGAGGGGGGTTTAAGTGCCCAGTAAGCAAGTGGTTAAACTTACCTGAAAATTAATCCTCCCAGCTCTGAGCTGTCACTGCTGCAGGCGCTTCCGTCCTCACCCGGTCTTCCTTCTGGGTCCTCGGACTCTGGCTGTGTGACTGGCCTGAGCCACAATGACATCACCCCAGAGCATGCGCACGGGAGACACCGTTTATGGCACCAGACTCTGAAGGAATGGCCCAGACCTTCAGACCTTCAGAGCTCTTGCGCTGGTGACATCACCGGCTGTATGCACAGTGAATATCTCCTGAATGGTGCATGTTTAGGATGTATTTACTGTACCTATAGGTAAGCCTTATTAAAAAAATCTGGCCTGTTAGTGTTCCCTGAGAACTAGTTTTAAAAATGGTAATAATAGTTATAATTTTTGCAATTTTTATAGCTCTTTTTGTATCTGTTACTGCTTGCCAGGGTTGTAAATGTAAATTTAAAGCCACGAAAGTGCACATTGTCTGTAAAAGTATCATATGCCCTTAGGTTCTATAGCTAGGTTCATAGGACTTAAAGGAGATAATGGTAACACTATTAAGGAAACATTGTACTATGGTACCGGCTGCTATGATGATTAAACTGTAAGTTCACCTTTACAGAAAATCTGTAAAGGTGAACTTACACTGGACCCCCTTCCCATTGCACCCAGTCCCGCTAACCTGGAGTCCGGCAATCCCCTGCGCTGAAAGATCGTATCGCCGTTGTACCGGTCAAGGGATTTGAAATCCCTGGGGCTTTCTCTCCTCTTCTCCTGCACTGACAGGACGGGCTACACGAGTTCTGATTGGTTGGCGTATCTCCTCACAAGGTACGTTTTGGAGATAAGCTGCAGGGGATTTCTAAGCCCCGACCAGTGAGGCGGTGACCTGATGTCTCCTAAAGCCCCATACACACGGTCAGATTTTCCGATGGATTCTGTCCTATCGGACAATGTTGTCGGAAATTCCGACCGTGTGTAGGCACCATCGGACATTTTCCATCGGATTGTCCGACGGACAAAGTTGTATCTCCTGCTCTAAAAATTTTCCGACAACAAAGTCCGATCACACCAATTCCGATCGTGTGTAGCGAATTCCGACGGACAAAGTGCCATGCATGCTCAGATCACATTACAAGACCAAAGCTATTGGCTACTAGCCTCTACGTAGTCCCGTCGTAGGCAAGAAACGTCACCACGTTCAGAATGATTGGATTTTCCAACAACTTTGTCCGACCGTGTGTATGCAACACCAGTGTCGGACTAAATCCGTCGGACCAAATCCGGTGGATTTGGTGGTCGGATTTTCCGACCGTGTGTATGGGGCTTAATGGGTGATCACTGCGCACCAGGTCAGCCAGACTGGGGGGGTGGGTGAGAAGGGGGTCCTGTGTAAGTTCACCTTACAGAAGGTGAACTTACCCTTTAACCAATTCAATATCGGGCACTTTTACCCAGTTCCTGCCCAGGCCAATTTTAAGCTTTTAGCGCTGTCACATTTTGGATGACAATTGTGCGGTCATGCAACACTGTACTCAAACTAAATTTTTAACATTTTGTTTTCTAACAAATAGAGCTTTCTTTTGGTGGTATTTAATCACCACTAGGTTTTTTTTTTTCTTTGCTAGAAAAATTTGAAAAAAAAAAAAACACGTATCTTTGTTATAAAATAGTTTTCTGTTATAACATTTTTAAGGGAAAAATCTGCGCTAACCAGTGATGATTGTTTTAACGAAGTACAAATGACCTCAAATAAACACAATGTGCAACAACATACAAAGGTTTGTGGAAGAAAAAAAATAAAAAAATATGTATATGGAATATATAAACTCCACCTAAAAAAACACTCAAAGGTGATAAAACATTGCCAGGTGCTGCAACAAAATAATACTGAATATAGGGTTAAGTGTAAGTGAAAAAGAGCTTCAATTGCGCAACCTAGGTGAGGTTTGGTTGAATGATATAAAGTCTCCTTTCCCAGTAGATGCTTTGTAAAGAGAAACGCGTTGTGTGGAGCCAAGGACCAGACATACGTTACAATCTGCATGAGCAGCTGAACATATAGAAATTTATATCGACACACCGCTTTTTTTACCTTTTTTAAGAAAAAACTTTTTTGTGTGTTGCTGTGTTTTTTACATACCCCTTTGGTTGTTGGCCATGTGTGGGCTTTTTAATAAAGAAACTTTGATGTATTAAAACCTATTGCACTAGATAAGTTTTTTTTGCCCTATATGGTGGACGGAGGATGTTTTTGGCACACTCACAGCCAGTGAAGCAGGCCTGTAGTGTGGACGGAAAACAGCTGAGCACGAAGCAGGAGAGTGATCACCCTTGATTGGAGAGCAGATCGTCCTTGTTGTGGAAGAGAGTGGGATTTCGCTCAGTGTGGAGGTTCATTCTGAAATATGCCCATTTGATTCTTGGATCTGGTAAGCAGCCATTTGGTCATTTTTATATATCGCTTGCGGGATTACATGTGGATGCTGTATTAGAAGAATTTAAGCAAAAAAGAAAAACAGTTGACCGTTCAGTTAAAGTTGGCTTATTTCCCTCCACTTGGGAAGGAATTTCTTGAAGTTTTTTGCTTTGATCCTGCAGAATATATAAACTTATAACCATAGCCACCACTGACTCATATAATTGTGTTTTCATACACTGTGGACATTTGTTTAATTTATTCACATAACACTGTTTGTTTGTTTATTTATTTATGGATTCAGTCATTGGGTGATTTAATATTTTTTCCCCTTAGGGGATGAATGACACTATTTGTCACTTATATTATTTATTGATTTGTTGGTAACATTTGATGGTCTATTTATTTATATCATTCAACCAAACCTCAATTAGGTTGCTCAATTGAAGCTCCTTTTCACTGTTATAAAATTTTGCAAATAAATAATCTTTCTTTATGAATTTAGGACAACGTGTACTGTATTCTGCTACATTGCTTTGGTGAAAATAACCCAAATCAGTGAATATTATTTAGTCTGTAGGAAAATTATAGTGTCCACAAACTATGGTATATATCTGAAAGTTGATCAATCCTGATGTACTGACTGCCTCATTTCCTGAGGCCCAAACATGTCAGGACAATACAGTCTTGTCAATATTCCTATTGTTCCTGGCAAATATGGCTCATAAAATGGTGGGTGCTGCAGCGATTACCAGCTGTGTCCTGGAAACATCAAGCAAGTGTACATATTCACCAGCACACTTGCAGACATCCTCCAAATGACCCCTTTTTGGAAAGTAGACAGTCCAAGGTATTTAGTAAGAGGCATGGAGAGTTTTTTTTAGTTGTTATTTTTTGTCATAAGTTTTTGGAAAATTAAGAAAGACTTTTAAATTTTTTTATATACTGTCACCAGTGCAGTATAGCTTCATCATATAATGGGTGTGGCAGGGATCAGGGACACTGACTGGGGACAGTAAGAAAAAAAAAAATTCAATTTTAACAAACTTTGACTAGCGTAATACACCTTATGTTTGCATGTAGCAATGAATCTCATTGCTATATGCAAGCATTTTACTGAATGAAATAGATTCATTCAATTGGTTTTGTTGTGATTAGCTTTGGTTCACCTGAGCTAATCGCATGGAACAGATGGGCTGTGATTGGCCCAGTCTGTACTATGTGATCACACTGACCCATCACAGCTAGCAACACAATTGTATTCAATGGATGGCTTGAACGGAACAACTGTCATGGGACCTGCTTTGATTGGTTACAGCGGTCACATGGTACCGACAGCGGCCGGTACAGTGATTAGTCATTGGCTGCGTGGCCTTGCGGCATCTTATAATGTCCACCCGGATCAGTGAGAGGTACCTGCCTGTGCCATCTTACTATAGGCCTAGCGGGAATCGGTTAAGAACAGTAAGGGAGTTAGGGGAGATGGAGGATGATGAAGGGGGGGAGGATGAGTGGGCAGGGGAGTGGGAGATTAGGGAAGCAAAGATTATAAGATTTTTTTTGTGGGAAAGACCATCTGGAGTTTTTTCATCTGGATGTGGGCCCCCCTACCATTATCTCTTGCCTCATCTATAGGAAAGAATCACGATACCTATTGCTATTTTGATGAGGTCCTAAGAGATACATAAAAAATGTTTGTCAGTGTAATCAGCTTCTAATTTCAGCTTGTGCAGTTAAGCTTTTACAAGAAAACTTGGAAGCTGGTTTTCTATGCAGAGCTGCACTAGATTTTGCACTCCCCAGTTTTAGTAAATCAACCCCAGTGCAGTATTGATCATTTTTCATTAAGATCAGCACACTCTTTCAGTTGGCCAGCTCTCATTGCCTTCACAAAAGTATTTCATTTTTTTTAGAGTTTTCTCATTTTAAGATCTTATATATTACTATATAAATTACTTTTAAAATGTGAAATTTCAGGTTCGTCAATAAAACTTTTTGCACAGCTTATGCATTACATAATGCTCACTTTACAACTTGGGTGTCTGAATTAGTTTTTTCACTTTCCATCTATAAAGGGATTTTAGAAACATAACATATATAGAAAAAAAACTTACTTTCGTTACTAAAAATCTTTATTTTCAAGAATAGAATATTTAGCTAGTAATCTTTTCACATTATTAGATGATACCGTTTCACATTAAATTAGAAAACTTGATAAAATGTTTGCTTAAGATGACAAGATTACTTTCTTAATTATGTACCGTCGAGAGCATAATTGATGAAATCAAATATTATTAACAATGGTACAGGCAACAACTGCTCCTCAGATGGGCTTTGAGTTAGTGAATAGTTGGTGTCTAGTAGACTTGATGTGAGGGAGGTGATAACCCAGCTTGACAAGAGGATGTACAGATTGTGCAGTGTATGATGTTCTTTCCTCTACCCATTGCATTTATTACTTTTGTGCTGTCAGCTCTGATTTGTGTCTTGCAGGACATGTGGGATCAATAGGTATTTCTATGAGATCCTTTAGAGTCTGGGATGGTAATTGGTATTGCAATACAAGCAAGTGCTGGCTAAAGCTTTGTGAATTACATTGTACAGAAAATGCACATTTAATGACGGTGTTGATTTATGACCGTATTTCTCCGAGAATTGAACTGTTCTTTTCTGTTTAATAGTTTTGGAATGTAACTGCTTTGAAAAAAAAATCTGCCTATCATAGTTATCTGATTTGCATTTCACAAAATGAAACATAGGCATTAAAAAATTAATACAAAAATGGTAAACGAAAATATATTCGGGGGTCAGTTTTACCCTTGAGTGTTATTTTAATTCTTTTCATCATGGTAAATATTATTTGGACTCATTTACTGTTAAGTTGGACAAGGCCACGATCTCTGGTTTATGTTGTATACCATGAATTTCTAATACAGAGAATTTCCAAATATGAATCAAACTTTTACTTATATGACTTGCATAGTAATACTTTTTTATATTTTAGGTTTTTAAAGTGATGTTTTATAGCAGTTTTTTTCTACTCTCACATTACTTAAAAACCTTGTGTAGGTCTGTCTGAAAAGGCTGGAGGAGGGGGCAGTGAACAGAATTAACCATTGTTCTGACTCATTCACCTGTGTGTATAAATTTCATCTTCAGCAATTAATTACCCTAAGCAACTGGATTTTTCCAGCAAAGCAGTTAAGCTTATTCTGGTAAATATGTGAAAAGAAGTTTAAAGAGCTTCTCCTGCTGGCTGCATGTAAAAGATACAAAATAAGCATACCAAGTTATACCTGTATATTAGCTTGCCATTATCTATTATCCTTATACACCAGACCAGAACAGTGCAGCTCTGGCATACAATGCAAACCACACATTATTCAATATTTATAAAATATTTATTTAATATTTCAAAGTCTGGTAAATCATATGAAGCTTTCTATAAACTCAACTAAAAAGTGTATTAATACATTCAAAAGCAAATGTTGTAGTGCTTTGCTATTTAATTAAAGCAAGAATCTGTGCACCCCTTAAGAATTTACAACAGCCCACAAGTACATTTAGATTTAACAAATTTGAGAGTTGACAAATTTCAGAATGCTAGACCTGTGTCTAAAGCTTTTTTACCATGTTGATTGTCTATTGATTATCTATATATTGCATGCTCACCCTTAATAGCAACCTATTACATAACCAGTGCTAGATCAAGTTGTTTGTGGTCCAGTTCTCAGGGTGCAAATCCACTCAATTGCTTTGTTATTGTTTAACTTTAAAAAAAAAAAAAGTTTTTGTGAATAATACAAATTGTCTATCTTGCAACTGGTACCAGCACATACCAAATACAGGTATATGTCTTCATAGCAAGAGGGCCACAACTGTGTAGAGACTCCTCTTGTGTTCAGTCTGTAGGCACTTCTGCATTAGGTGGTTGTACCTAGAGGAAGCAGGCTTCTGCACAAAACAGCAACTCAAACAGTCCCAAACTATGACTGGTAGCAAAAAAAAAAAAAAAAAAAAGAAAGAAAAAAAAATCAAAATAAAGCTAGCTTACTGCTATTGAGAATAACAAGACCTGTCAAAGCTATGTAGCCAACCTTCAATATGGAGTTTTGTCTGCTGCATTAAACAGGACACTTACAGGCTCTACACAGTGACTTGCGTTCATTAAATGGGTGCTGAAATGCAGGCTGCAGTTAGTAAAGAGATCAGTAATCATGCAGAGTATAACAGATAGTGGATAGCGATATCTACCCTTTCTTATTAATTAACCTCAAACAGTTTTTTCACAGAGAAGCTTGTAGTTTTTCTAAAATTAGTACTGTATATAAGAAAACAGTGCTCCTAAAATAATCAATAGTGAGTGAACAAATGCAGCAAATTAAACTAATGCTCTCTATGAATTTCAAGAAAATCTGTGAACTCATATATAATACATATGAATATAACATATTAAGTGTACAATTTATAATGTCATCAAGTAAAGAAAAATCCACCCCTGTAAAGCTATTCACCACAATATGGTAAAAAAAAAAGGGAAACAATCCAAACTATGCTCGAAAAACATATAAAAATACTTCTTCCTAATCCAAAACACCTCCACTTAGTGCTCTCCTTAAATGCTCACCTGAGAAATCTATAAATTATAGGAGGTCTTTTGATGCTCAAATTGCTCAAATTGTTTACACAGAACACATACACCACACACTTGCCAATCTTTATCTTCTCCACAATTTTGCTTTCAATTCTACAAAGATAACCATACTTTACTGAACATAATTATTACAATGTACATATTTATAGCAATCAGCTACTGCTGACATTTTCCAAAGCATATAAACATAGTTATTTATGACAAAAGTTTTCAGAATGAAAATAATTGCATGCCATTTTTCTGGTTTTCTTTGGAATAAGTAATGTAGAGAATTGATTGTCCTTACGCTTGTAATTTATATTGAAGATATATGTTTTTTTTAAAACACAATGGATTTTTTTAAAAGTTGGTGGAATGTCAATATTCTGTATACTAAATTCAAGATGAACTCTGTTAAAAAGTGCATGCATTTAAACTGAACAAATGTTAAAGACTACTGTAATTTCAGAAATAAAATGTTTCCGAGTAGAAATAAAACCCTAAGACCCCTTTCACACCAAGGGCGTTTTGCAGGCGCTATAGCGTTAGAAATAACGCCTGCAATCCGCCCTAAAACAGCTGCACCATTGTCTCCAGTGTGAAAGCCGGAGGGCTTTCACACTGGAGAGGTACGCTGGCAGGACGTCAGGAAAAGTCCTGCCAGCAGCTTCTTTGGATCGGTGAAGGAGTGGTGTGTTTACCGCTCCTCCACCGCTCCTCCATCGCTGCTCCCCTTTGAAATCAATGGGGCAGCGCTGTAATACCGCTGGCAAAATGCCGCTATTGCGGCGTATTGCCGGGGGTTTTAACCCTTTCTCGGCCGCTAGCGGGGGTAAAAGAGCCGCAAATCCGACGGTAAAACGCCGCTAAAAATAGTGGCGTTTTACCGCCGCCGCTATGGGCGGTGGGGTGTGAAAGGGGTCTAAAAGAGTGTGCTAGCAAAGAATATGTGATTTGCCCCACATATATGTAGCACTGACCCACGAAAGAGCTGCTGAATTTATTTGGACCTGTACTCTACTAGTAAACCCCCTCTGACTTAGCTCAGTCCCCTTGACACAACTGTGATGCAATGTTGGTGGGAAGCTAATGGTAAAGGATAACCCCACACTATGCAATATAATAACAGTGTACCTTGTTATCACCTGGGTATCCAAAGACTCCACCTGCCCGAAAGAGAACAACACCAGTAATGCTTGACCAGAAACATCTCTTTACTTGAGCTATATTAAAGTGGTAATTACAGTAGTTGTGCTGTCACATCAAAGTAACGTGACAGTACAGTAAGTCTAAACAACAGATAAATATAATACAACTACAAGGGAGCTTCTCCAATTTTAATTCTAGGTGCAAGGCCTTGCAATACACACAGTCTTTGATCTTCTTTCTTCTGCTAGCTATTAAGGTCTGTAATGATTTGTAATCCAGAGTGAGATAATAAGGATTAACTTAAAAGGGATCCTGGAACTGTTCCTGGAGATACTCCAATTGTTATTGCCTCTGGTATGACACAGTGCTAAAATGCAGTGAGAAGTAGGCTTTTGGCCTGCCTAATGTCAGTCTTTGTTAGATCCTCCTCCGTGGGACTGCAGGTCCTAGCACCACTGTGTAGAAGTCTAACTGTATGCAAGTGCGTAATAAACTGTAGGCCGCAGCCCGCTCACCAACTGGATCTGAAGTAATGTAGCAGCTCAGCTACAGTGCACTCTGTCTTGCTTCTAGCCAGCCGGCTCTGTCACACCGATCCGCTCTGCAATATGGACCGAGTCCCTCTGATGGCTCCAACAGGTATCTCTGGATCCTTCCCGATCTGGTTACTCAGTCTCTCCAGCAATCAGATGAGTAGCAGAATCTGTAATGGCTGCGCTCCGCAGTGGCTGTAGACCGCGCTCACGGGAGACCTCCTCCGTGGTCCTTACAGGCAGGCCATGCGTCCCTAAAAGCCCTAAGATGTCCGCGTGGGGTCTTTTTATGGCCTACCCAGCATACAGTTGAGCACAGGGTGACCATGGGTAGGTCAGCTGGCATTCTGGGTAGGTAGGTCAAATATAAAATGTAAACAATAGTCACTTCCTGTCCCTTGTTCAGTGCGCTAGAAAAGGAAAAATCATCCAAGTCAATTTCCTATTTTTGTCCGCTAGGTGGCGCCAAACACTAGGTTATAACATTGTCCATAGGTTTACATTATGAAGCATTAATAGGCAAAAATATCAGCGCTACATATATAATATAGTAAACATGAAAACTTCAAAAGTTGTAAAACAACATGTGCAACAAATTAAACTAATGCTCTCTATTAATTCATTAATTTCATAAAAATCCATGAACCTATATATTATACATAGGAATATAATATACATATAAAATAATTTAGAAATTATAATATCCTCAGGTAAAGAAAAATCCAGCCTTGTAAAGCTATCCATCGCAATATGGTAAATACACATGGCAAAACTGTAAAAAAAAAGAGGCAATCAAAACTGTGCTCAAAAAAACTGTGAAAAAGACTGCTCTCCTTAAATGCTCACCCTATAAGTAACCTGTAAGCTATAGGAGGGCTTTTGATTCTCAAATCGTGTACACTCCACACACACTCCACACACTTGCCAATCTTCATCTTCTCCACAATTTTGCTTTGATTCTGATACCTGATATAATAAATGTGCCCTCTTATAAAACTCATATCCTCCGATGTATTTTTTATTTTTTTTAAATCAGATCCTTTTTTATTTTAAGCAAATAATGTTAAAACAGTGCAAACAAATTATTCAAACAAAATCACATTAAACAAAACACAACCTAAGGAAAAAAACAAAACAAAACGAAAAACCCAAGTTACACCACCACAACAAACCCCCCCCATCCCCCACCCCCTACTCTTGGAGTATATACAGGCATACCCCACTTTTAAGTACACAAAAGGGTTTATTTACTAAAGCTGGAGGGTGCAAAATCAGGCTTACTTCTGCATAGAAACCAATCAGCTTCCAGGTTTTATTACCAAAGCTTAATTGAACAAGCTGGGGTTAGAAGCTCATTGGTTTCTATGCAAAAGTGAGCCTGATTTTGCACTTTCCAGCTTTAGTAAATAAACCCCATTGCATACTTAAAAGTGGGGTATGCCTGTATTCTGGTATATAAAAAATAGAAAAAGAAAAAAAACAGTATCTAATATTACAGAGTACATAGTACATGTTGGTTTACAATAATGCCTAAGTCATGGATTGAAGCCACCTTGACCAGGTAGCATAAAACTTACTCATGGACAGGGGCATTGCTAGGTCTACAAAAGATCTGGGGCTAGAGCCCATAGCAGTGTAGTAAAGAAAGTCATACGCTTGGGCGGGCATACACATGTATATACAGCAATATACTTGTGTGTGTTTGTGTGTGTATATATCCCCAGAGAGCCCCCCACTTACATCAGGGTCCCCAGAGAACCCCCTTAAATCAGGGTCCCCAGAGAGCCTCTCCCTTAAATCAGGGTACCCAGGGAGCCTCTCCCTTTAATCAGGGTCCCCAGAGAGCCTCCCCCTTAAATCAGGGTCCACAGAGAGCCTCCCCCTTAAAATCAGGGTCCCCAGAGAGCCTTCCCCTTAAAATCAGGATCCCCAGAGAGCCTCCCCCTTGCATCAGGGTCCCCAGAGAGCCTCCCCCTTGCATCAGGGTCCCCAGAGAGCCCCCCACTTAAATTGGGGTCCCCAGAGAGCTTCCCCTCCCCTTGGGGACCCCTGTAGAGACTCTGGGCTATGGGTTCCAGATTCGGGCTACAACCCCTAAAAGCCACCCCCTAATGACGCCACTGCTCATGGAATTCCTTAGGAAATATGTATGTTTTTCAAAAAGAATAATCTTATTGAGATCTAGAATCCACTCAGATACAGTCAGCGAGTGGGGGGAGGTCCATCTGTCTATGGGCAACAAAAAGTGCCCGCCTTACAGTGTTACTGCTAGAGAGGGTATAAGTAAAAATGTAGCCCAATAAACATATAAGTGGTTCAATCAGAATGTTAATATCTAGTAGCCTGTTTAAGGTACCAATCACCTCCGCCCATCTTTGGCGTTTCGGGCACCTCCACCGAAGGTGTATTAACGTGCCTGTGTTGCCACATCTAGGACAGGCTAGCTTAGATCTCAGTCTGATTGCATGCAGAAATTGAGTTCTATAGATTCTATGAAGGATAAAAATATGTGCCAGTATGTGCGATGGGGAAAGAGACACCCGAGATGAAGACCGCAAAATAACCTCCCAGAGCTCCTCCGGGATGGGACCGATATCTTTTCCCCACCCAGCCCTAGAGCAGATGAGAAAGTTCAATAAGAACTGACAATACCCTATAAGTAGTAGAGGTAAGACCCTTTGTTGACCTTGCTTGTACTATCTTGTCAAGAACAAAGATAGGGGGAAGAACATCCTAGCAGAGAAGAATTGGGCATGTAAAGCATGTCTTAGTTGAAGAAATTGATAGAACCAATTAGATTGTAAAGAGTTCTTCAAAGGATTTAAGTATACCATTCTCATATAGCTGAACTATGGTTGTTATTCCTAATTTTCCCCATCTCCATTGGGATAACCGGAAGATTGATATTAGCCAAATAACTAGATAGCTCTGCTGAATTATAGTCAGCCCCTCCAATGTATTTAAAAGAAAAAACAAATCTACTGCTCTCATCTCAATATTTTAAAAACTGTAGAGGACAGACAGCGCCTAATAAATGAGATGAACAGAGCACCGGAGTTTTTGTGACAGATGAAAAAGCTTGCCTGTCCACAGATTCCGTTGACAGGCTAATATTTGTCAAAATGAATCATACCTGGATTAACGGCAGCTATCAAGCTCCTGATGCTGATGTCGCTGATTAAGTGTTATTGGGATCTCGACTCACAGCAAAACTGACTAGGCTGCCTAGCTTTGTGGGTGTTGATTTTATCTTGAAGTAATTTTTTTGGTATAGATTTCATGGGCAAAATTAACACCCAATGGCCAATTTTTACACACAGGTGCATTGAATTTTTTTTTTTTACAGCAAGGCCAATTCTTGCTTTCATCAAGAGTACTTCTAGAAGGTTACGGGGTGAAGGCACCACCAACACCCAAAGACCATTTTTTCTACAACTGTGTGACAGGGTCATCAAATTTTATTTTTTTACAGATAGGCCAATTCTTTCTTTTATCAAGAGTACCTCTAGAAGGTTAAGGAGTGAAGACACCACCAACACCCAAAGACCAATTTTTCAGCAACTGTATGACAGGGGCGTCAAATTTTATTTTTTTAAAGAAAGGACAATCCTTGCTTTATTCAAGGGTGCCTCTAGAAGGTTATGGGGTGAATGCACCACCAACACCCAAAGACAAATTTTTCTGCACCTGTTACTTCTATCCAAAGTCTGCAAAAGAGACAAAACACTTTATCTTAAAAAAAATGTTAATCTTGGCCTGAGTGTATTATAATGTGCGCTGCTGGAGGTTTTGTGACAGATAAGAGTGCGTCTGTCCACAGACTCCGTTGACCAGCTGTGTGACAGGGGCATCAAATTAATTTTTTTTACAGCTAGGCCAATTCTTGCTTTTATCAAGAGTACCTCTAGAACAGGGATATGCAATTAGCGGACCCCCAGCTGTTGCAAAACTACAAGTCCCATCATGCCTCTGCCTCTGGGTGTCATGCTTGTGGCTGTCAGAGTCTTGCTATGCCTCATGGGACTTGTAGTTCTGCAAGAGCTGGAGGTCCGCTAATTGCATATCCCTGCTCTAGAAGGTTACAGCGTGAAGGCACCATCAACACCCAAAGACCAATTTTTCAGCAACTGTGTGACAGGGGCGTCAAATTTTTTTTTTTTAAAGCAAGGCTACTCCTTGTTTTAATCAAGAGTACCTCTAGAAGGTTATGGGGTGAAGGCACTACCAACACCCAAATACCAATTTTTCTGCAATTGTTTGACCTGCATCAAATTAATTTTTTTTACAGCTAGGCCAATTCTTTTTTTTTTATCTAGAAGTTTACGGGGTGAAGGAACCACCAACACCCAAAGACCAATTTTTCGGAAAACGTTTGACCGGGGCATCAAATTTACATTTATTATAGCAAGGCCAATTCTTGCTTTCATCAAGAGTACAGCTTTAGGGTTACAGTGTGAAGGCATCACCAACACCCAAAGCCTGAGTGTACTATTATGTTGCTTTTTCACATAAGGCTTGCTCATTGTGGTGCAAAACGTTGTTATTTCCATCTGCCAAAGAGACACCAAAATGTATCCAATAAAATCAAAAATTCTCTTATCTTATTTCGAGTGCACTAAAATGTGGCCTCATCATACAGACTGGCTCCCCAAGCCGTTGTTTACTAAATAAGGAAAGCTTGCAGAGAAAAGCAATTTAAATGTCATTTTTTTTCTTTATAAATGTCAGTTTTGCTGCAGCAGGTTCTATACACGGTACTGATGCACAACTTTACAGGCAGACATACACTATAGATAATAGGGGTAACCAGTGCGCTCAACCAAAAACTATTAAATCAAATAAGGAGAAAAATGGAAAAGGAAAGCAGCCAACATATAAGTGATCTCACACTTGTAAAGGTAAAATTGAATGAAGAGGGTATGTGGCGCTAACCCTTATGTAAATCAATAAATAATCTAAAAATAATCTAAAATGACCAGTTTGCAAAGCTCAGAGTATCCGAAAGATGAGTGACCTTTCACATAAATAGATATATAAAAACATAAAATAATGAACTAAATAGATAAAATTCCTTAATAGCAATACACATAAAATATTGAATAAATATAAGACGTGTGTATAAAATGAAAAAATGTTCAATAAAAGTGATGGTGCTAAAATAACCGTGCTGAAAATAAATATATGTGCTGGGGTAAAAATGATGATGGAGTTGGGTTAAAAATAGTGAACACGAAATCTTCTAGCAATAAAAGGTGCACAGTGCAACGTGCAAAATATGTGAATAAAGAACCAATAGAGAACCGATAAATTGGTTCTGAAAGTGCAAGGGAATTGCAAGGAAATTGCAAGGGAAATTAATGATTGAATGTGCAGAAATATCCAAAATAATGACAAAGTGACCATACAGATGAAAAGAGTGTGTCACTGTAGGTATGGTATAATCAGATGATACCAAAACAATAATATCGCTGAAAAAAATTATTAAAAAATAAAAGTAAAATTTGGTGCACTACAAGTCCCAGCTTGTAAAGAAAAAAATGGCGGAAAATAAACGATAAAGTCCACAATCTGGAACAATGAAGAGCATAATGCTCTGGAATAAGTGAAGGTGAGTAGAAATATTCAGGAATCTTTGTGTTGATCACAGTGATGATCCGTGCAGGCAGTGCTCTGTGCTGACTTCAGGGGTGCACCCTACTAGTTCCCCCAGCCTCTCACCTCTATTTGCGGCCCCTACAGGCCTAGTGGAGCAGATAGCCTCTAAAGTGGCAAGCCTGGTCACTTTCCGGGTCCTCTTTCTTATGGGCTCCTATAGGCTTCTATGGGCTCCTATGGACTCCTACTCCGATCCAAAAAGGCACTCCAGGGGTAAGGGGTCACTCACGGGTTAGATCAGCATGTAGGGGTTAAAGGTACAAAGAAGCGCTCCAATGTGTAGTAAAAAACAGGTTTATTGAAACAAAAATAATATCCACTCACATTTAAAGTTTTCTTGCATCAGCATAGATGAACTTCCGGTCGCGGCCGCAAACCAGAAGTAGAGCGATAGGCACCTGACTTCCTTCCTCCCTCACTAGTATCGTCACTAGCACACGTGACTTTGTCCTTTGACGATACTAGTGAGGGAGGAAGGAAGTCAGGTGCCTATCGCTCTACTTCTGGTTTGCGGCCGCCAGTGTTGGTCATCTTACTTTAAAAAAGTAATTAGTTAAGTTACAAATTACTTCTCCCAAAAAGTAATTGCGTTAGTAACTCAGTTACTACATTAGAAAAGTAATTAGTTACTCAGCAAAGTAACTGACTTTTTTTTTTAAATATTCTATATGTGTAACTAAGGGGCGGGTCTAGTATTACTGTAACCAAGGGGCGCATTTATTATTATTGTTATATATCATGTAACCAAGGGGCTGCTCTATTATTACTCTAACCAAGGGGCAGATCTGTTATATCGTGTAAGCAAGTGGCGGGTCTATTATTATTATATTGTGTAAGGGGCGGATGGCTACAGAAGAGGGCGAATGTTAAATTAATGGGCAGAGCTCGATATATAACAATAATAATAAATGCGCCCCTTGGTTACAGTAATACTAGACCCGCCCCTTACTTACACGATAGACGCCCCTTGCAGAGTAGCACGAGCATCGGGAGCGTGCGGCATCGCCTCGTACAATTACATGTTAACTGCACCTGCGCGGTGTAGAGTTCACTCAGAGCTGTTTAGGTTCGGCAATTTTCGGAAGCTCCTTCGTACTGCGCAAGCGCTGCGCCTGCACAGTACAGGGGATCCTTATCCGGCGGGGGAACTTTTTCGGCAGGACACTGGAATTACACTACTGCCATCTAGTGGCGGTAGATGTAATTGGGGTAACTAAGCCAAAGTAATGGGAACTGAGTTACCATGAGGGGAAAAGTAATCAGTTAGATTACTAGTTACCCTCTAAAGTAACTGCGTTAGGTAACTCAGTTTATTTTAACTCAGTTACTTACATCACTGGCGGCCGCGACCGGAAGTTCATCTATGCTGATGCAAGAAAACTTTAAATGTGAGTGGATATTATTTTTGTTTCAATAAACCTGTTTTTTTACTACACATTGGAGCGCTTCTTTGTACCTTTAACCCCTACATGCTGATCTAACCCGTGAGTGACCCCTTACCCCTGGAGTGCCTTTTTGGATCGGAGTAGGAGTCCATAGGAGCCCATAGAAGCCTATAGGAGCCCATAAGAAAGAGGACCCGGAAAGTGACCAGGCTTGCCACTTTAGAGGCTATCTGCTCCACTAGGCCTGTAGGGGCCGCAAATAGAGGTGAGAGGCTGGGGGAACTAGTAGGGTGCACCCCTGAAGTCAGCACAGAGCACTGCCTGCACGGATCATCACTGTGATCAACACAAAGATTCCTGAATATTTCTACTCACCTTCACTTATTCCAGAGCATTATGCTCTTCATTGTTCCAGATTGTGGACTTTATCGTTTATTTTCCGCCATTTTTTTCTTTACAAGCTGGGACTTGTAGTGCACCAAATTTTACTTTTATTTTTTAATAATTTTTTTCAGCGATATTATTGTTTTGGTATCATCTGATTATACCATACCTACAGTGACACACTCTTTTCATCTGTATGGTCACTTTGTCATTATTTTGGATATTTCTGCACATTCAATCATTAATTTCCCTTGCAATTTCCTTGCAATTCCCTTGCACTTTCAGAACCAATTTATCGGTTCTCTATTGGTTATTTATTCACATATTTTGCACGTTGCACTGTGCACCTTTTATTGCTAGAAGATTTCGTGTTCACTATTTTTAACCCAACTCCATCATCATTTTTACCCCAGCACATATATTTATTTTCAGCACGGTTATTTTAGCACCATCACTTTTATTGAACATTTTTTCATTTTATACACACGTCTTATATTTATTCAATATTTTATGTGTATTGCTATTAAGGAATTTTATCTTTTTAGTTCATTATTTTATGTTTTTATATATCTATTTATGTGAAAGGTCACTCATCTTTCGGATACTCTGAGCTTTGCAAACTGGTCATTTTAGATTATTTTTAGATTATTTATTGATTTACATAAGGGTTAGCGCCACATACCCTCTTCATTCAATCAGACATACACTATGTTTATTGGAATTTTTTTTTGTTTCATTTTAAGCATCATTAAAATCACTGCTCCTTTAAAAATGCTCTTTTTAAAGAAAAATATTTGCATTCGTACATGTCCCCCAGGGAAGTACCCGGCCACCATACCATTTATATTGTCAATAACTTGCATATAAGCCTTCAAAATGGGCACTTTTTCATGTTCGGTGTCCCATACAGTTTAATGGTTCGGGTCCGAACTTTTGCAATGTTCGAGAGTTCTGGCGCAAACCGAACCGGCCCATCTCTATACTGAAATATCATAAAACCTTGAATAATATGCCAGAATTTTTCAGATTTTGATGCATTAAAGACTGTTCTAGCATGACGGAATGTTCACTTTGCAAAGTGTATGAAATAAAATAGAATTTTTGCTGGCACATTATTGGGCACTCAAAGTAAACACAGTTTTAACACTGTTAGTAAATCAAGCCCACTATGTCAGGATGTTTCTTCACACTTGTTTCACAGAGTTGCTATTGTCTATGTTGGGTCTTATCAAAACTAGGTAAATATAAACTAGGTAAATAGTGAGCATCCTGGTCACTAATGTCACTGTGGTTTCTGTTATACTGTTGCTTGCAATTTTTATCAGGCAAATGGACCCTGCACCTATTCCTCCCCCTCCCCCCAAAAAAGTAGTTCTTACTTGAAAAACTGCTGCTATACAGTATATCTCTGTAGAACAGCATGCTCTGGCTTTCCCAAGGTTTGCAAGAGTTTGATAGAGGTAGAGACTCTTAAAAAAGCAGATTGCTCCTCTTTCAAGAATACTTATGCCAGTGGCACGATTGCCTATGTTTACCCATGTTCATCCATATTGCTTACACATGTGTAAGCTCTGGTAAATGGAGAACTTCAATCAACTCTCAATGCTGCAGTGATTCCCCAAAACAATGAAAACAGTACTACCCAAATGTCCCTCAAACCTGTATCAGTCAGATCAACATGTGAATAGACTGGTACAAGACAGACATGATCGGCTTCTAAGGCTTCAATAGACTTCAACAAGATGGCAGCCGTCTGCACACAGACACCAACTTCCTCTTGCATAAATGTGAATAGAATGGATAAACTGCTTCAGTTCCTGTTCTCCACCTGTAGACAACTACTCAGATGCATTTCATTCTCTTTGGGGCTTGATCATAAAGTCCACTACTATTAAGCCCCGTACAGGGTGAAACGCATATCAGAAGTTCTCTACAGGTGGAAAACAGAAGCTGAAGCCATCTTTTACCTGATCTACTCACACTAATGCAACAGGGAGTCAATGTTTATGTGCAGACCACTGCCATTTTGTTAAAGTGATTTTCCAAAGACATAACTGCACCACTAGCTTTATCTAGAGTTGGGTACAATCTATCTGAAAACAATCAAATTGGGCAAGGGGATTCTTAGCAGCTCAGGGTGGAGCTTAATGGGTTGGTTTAATTAAAAATGAATAATTCAGTTTGAGATACATGATAGCATATGTCTCTATAGTCACAAGCTGTATAACTGAATTCACAGATGTGCACGATTCAGTTTCAAGTCAAACATGAATTGGGTCAGAATACCTGGAATTTAAATTTGATTTTAATATTTAAATACTGATTACATTTTTTATGGTCAATGTTAGTGGTGACCTGTAATGGCCTTAACACCGTTATGGCTTTAGAAGGCATTGTCTTATAAACACTGCTTTGTCTCTTCCTAACACTAGATGACAAACATCAAAAACAACAAACAACAAAATGTCATGTCTAAAAACCTTTCTGACCTTCTATTTCTGACTCCTGCTCTTTGTTGGTTTGGGGATTGTCATTTAGCTGTATGCAGAGCCTGAGATGATGAGGGTGGTCTTTTGCACTGTTCCTGTTCGAGCACCCTTGATGAGACAAGGACTGCAGGGTTGAGGGAAAGGCAAAAGTGGTACTTCAAGGTACTTTACCTCAGCTCCCATTTCCCGACCGAATCTAGGCTTAAAAAAACAGCCCAGACCTCTGCTGTCACCCACAGACCTTTTGGGTAGCCCCCCTGCAACAATGGACCATTTTCTCGATAAAAGCGGCCCACAAGTCCCACCTGCCCAGCGCCAAATCGAAATGGGGGATGTGGCCTTGTCTTCCAGCGTGGCAGGCATGCCTGCCATGGAGGTGAATGGCAGCCCCACCCCTCTCTCACAACAGCAAGAGGCTAACACCACTGACAGAATCACTCAAGGCGTGGCTGCGATTCTTGCCTCCACTATAGAAGCCTCAGTAGAGAAAGCTGTTAATGCAGAGATGCTGCTAATAAAAAGAGAGCTGGGGGAACATGCCTCTTGCCTCAATGAGGCTGAGAAAAGTATCTCAAACACAGAGGAAGAAATTTACCAGGCACAGCAAAAAAACACATAACGTGTATAAAGTGCAATCCGTGCCACAATAAATCCTTGACAGAAAAAATTCCAAAAAAATATCCAATGTGATTTAAAAAAAAAAAAAATATAAATTAAAGGAATTAAAAAAAAAAAAAAAAAAAAAAAAAAAAAATATAATATATATATATATATATATATATATATATATATATATATATATATAAAGAAAATATATATATATTAGCTGATAAAACACCAAGTCCAAGTGACTCCAAATATAAATAATTCCACTGATGTTTTTCTTATTAGTTCATTCAGAAATATCTGTACCAAAAAATTTTGTGCAATCGGTGTTCAAATAGTGATGATCCATGCATCCAATGTGATCCATGCCATTCGGGGTGCCCCCCAATGTTTTTATATATATTCGGGACCTTTCCCGGATGGGTAGCACCACATACCATTTGAATTAATATTTATTATACTGCGTGAGACCACTTTTATGTTGGCAGCTTCCCACTACTTTATTTTAGTGAGGTTGTGCGCACTAGTTACCCCTCTTTTTTGCAAAGAAAAGCTTTTCAGCACAGCGCTCCATCAGCAACAGATAAAATCCACTTTGGCTTTCCCCTCAATACTCCGTCTCAAAGCACCTAACGGGGACCAGCTCACCATTTTTTGTCACCGGCCACATCCATACCAGGGGCCTCCTATAGTCGAGCGGCCTATACTTACCCACTAAGCTTCGCTTACTGTCTTTTCCCATGGGCCTTAATAATAGCTGCTGTTATGCCTCCCTTACCAACGATCCAAGTCTGCTGTATTGAGTTTCCAGGCTAAACGGGCGACCATTTACAGGGTCAGATTTTAGAAGCTGGCTTTTACTGTGAACCCATGCTGACAAAAGCAAAGTCCTACAAATGTTTTGTTATATGGTTTATTTTTAATATCTTTCCTCAATGTCTTTTCCCTCACGATTCACCTACTCTTCCTTTTTTTGTCCACCTGCATACGTTCCAGGCAATATATGACTCACCTAGGGAACATACCCTGCTAACCCCTAGCATAATAGCCTCTCTATCTTTGGGAATCACCCTTGTGAATATAACACCAGCTCAACTCCCCTCTCCAATAACTCCCCATAAGAATCACCTCATGGAATGTAAAATTACTTAGGTCCCCTATTAAGAGACTCAAGATACTAAGACACCTTAAGAGACTGAAAACTGACATTGCTATGTCACAGGAAACCCATCTGACACACTCTGACTTTCACTGCATGAAAAAATTATGGGTGGGTACAGTGTTAGGATCTGACGCAGTTAACCGCAAAGCTGGGGTGATCATGCTAATACACAAAAATCTTCCATGTGAAGTTTTAACAGTCGACGCAGACGGTCAGGGCCGTTTTCTCACTCTGCACGTCTGACTGGGTGACAGAGATCTTATGATTTTAAATGTCTATGCACCTATTAACCCTGGGAAACAACCATTTCAGACTTCTGAAATTTCCTCATATTCCCCATGTTTTAGGCAGGGATTTTAACTCCACATTACACATGACGGACGGCAGATCCACTCCTAAACGACTTGACAAAGCCATAGTATACTGTGGGCAAACCCTTTTCACTTCCACCATGGAATCCATTTAGTTTACTGACCTGTGGTTTCTCTTCCACCCAGTGAATAGAGAATTAATTTTCTATTCTACTCCTCACAAAGTTTTCACTAGAATTGATTACATCTTTTGCACTGATAACATAGTCCCAACAATATCAGAGACGGAGATTTAGGAAATAGCCATATCAGACCATGCCTCAGTTTCAATATCTTTTAACAATGCAGCATCTAAATCCAATGCTCGCCTTTGGCGCATTCCGTCATACCTTCACAACAACGCTGATTTCCAGACGTACATGCACCTGGCATGGAGAGAATTTGCCACCACTAACTCTTCCCATTCCGACAACCCTAACCTCTACTGGGATGCAGGGAAGGCCTGTCTTAGAGTTTGAGTCATATCGCATGCTGCCTCCTATAAGCAAAACACCCTATCTAGTTTTAGGAAAGCAAGCTCCTGCCTGAGGCTGGCTCAACGAGCCCTTTCAGCTCAAGACTCCCCTGAAAATGGAGACGAGTGAGTGAGCTTGATACATGAGCAGATATCCTAGAATTGACCAAATGAGCACACGCTGATGGCACTTTATACAAATATGGCAACAAATCAGGTAAGCTCCTGGCGAGATTATGCAAAGGCCCAAACAGTCCCACTCATATCACTGCCCTACGGGATTCCTCAGGCACTGTCATAAAGACACAACATGAGGTCAATAGGGTCATGCAAAAATGTTATTCTTCCCTATACGCTCCAAACCCCATTGATCCCAGCATTGCTTAAAACTTTATGGACAAACTGGACCTACCAACGGTTACTCCTTCCCAACTCAAGACCCTAAATGCGCCTATATCCAGCTTAGAACTTTCCACAATAGTCCGCCAACTAGCCCCCAACAAAGCCCCAGGACCTGACTGATTCAAAGGGGAATTCTACAAGATCCTGCAAGAGATAGTTGAATCCACCCTCCTCAGTGTCTACAATGACATCTGGAAAGGAGGCTCATACTTACCCTCTGGAAACCAAGCCATCATAAAACTATTATCAAAAAAGGGAGAGACCCTCTTGAACTGAGCTTGTACAGGCCCATTTCACTTTTAAATTTGGATGTCAAGATCCTCTCTAAAATTGTTACCACTAGACTTGCCACTATCATCCCCACCTTGATACACCCAGCACAGTCAGGGTTTGTAAAAGCAAGAACAGCTTCACTAAACATCCGCAAGGTATTGATACTTTTAGAACATGCTAAAAGTCACCCAAGGAGGGATTTTGCTATTATCACTCTGGACGCGGAGAAAGCCTTTGATAACGTCAGCTTTAATTAGCTTTCATTGGTCTTGATCAAACTGGGGTTTACTGGTTCCTTCAATCATCTCGTTAGCACCATGTATACCTCTCCCGCGACCAGATTAGTGGTGACAGGTCTCCTCACTGAAAAATTCCGTCTCTACAAAGGCATGAGACAGGGCTGTCCCCTATCACTTTTGCTCTTCAACTTTCTAGATTCCTAAATACTAAGGCTTCTTTACATGGGATCTATATAGGTAAGCACAAGTTGCGATCAGCTCTCTTTGCAGACAACCCCATCTCTGACATGACTACCATTAAGAGAACCTTTGACGAGTTCAGACGCTGCTCAGGCCTGCAAATTAATTACAACAAAAGCAAAATTCTTCCCCTAGGTCCCTCTCCAAACCCTCCAAGAGATAGTTGAACCCACCCCCCTCAGTTTCTACAATGACATCTGGAAAGGAGGCTCATACTTACCCTTTGGAAACCAAGCCATCATAAAACTATTATCGAAAAAAGGGAAAGACCCTCTTGAACCGAGCTCATACAGGCCCATTTCACTTTTAAATTTGGATGACAGGATTCTCTCTAAAATTGTTGCCACCAGACTTGCCACTATCATCCCCACCTTGATACACCCAGCGCAGTCAGGGTTTGTAAAAGGAAGAACAGCTTCACTAAACATCCGCAAGGTATTGGTGGTATTAGAACACGCTTAAAGTCACCCGGGGGGGGATTTTGCTACTATCACTCTGGACGTGGAGAAAGCCTTTGATAACGTCAGCTTTCATTGGCTTACATTGGTCTTGATCAAACTGGGGTTTACTGGTTCCTTCAATAATCTCGTCAGCACCATATGTACCTCTCCTGCAGCCAGATTGGTGGTGGCAGATCTCCTCACTGAAGAATTCAGTCTCTACAAAGGCACGAGACAGGGCTTCCCCCATTACCTTTGCTCTTCAACTTGGCACTAGAACCCCTTTCTAAAATCTTAAATACTAAGGCTTCTTTACACGGGATACATATAGGTGAGCACGAGTTGCGATCAGCAATCTTTGCAGACAACTCATATTCGCAGAAAACCCCACTTCTGACATGACTACCATTAAGAGAACCTTTGACGAGTTCAGACGCTGCTCAGGCCTGCAAAATAATTACGACAAAAGCTAAATTCTTCCCCTAGGTCCCTCTCCAAACTCACCCTGGACATCCCACTTGCCCTTCTCCATAGCCAAAATTCACATTATTTACTTGGACATCAAGATTGGGAAAATTCCATCTTCACTGTACACCTTAAACTATCCCCCTCTAATTACAAAATCCTGCATGAATTGGGAAAATGGATGGATCTGCCTCATTCGCTTCTGGGGAGATGTAATTTATTTAAAAAGGTCAGTTTTGCCTGTCTACTTTATCCACTTCAAACTGTACCATTGCTTTTAAAGCATAAAGACATCCAGCTACTAAATAGAGCCATTTACAAATGTATCTGGCGACAAAAGAGACCACGCATAGCTCTAACAAAGCTACATCTCCCCAGAGGCAAAGGGGGCATTCATCTACCAAATATTAGAGTGTATAACCTAGCCTGCTTAGTGAGAATAGGATTAGACTGGACACTAAAGGCTTCTCGGTACTCAAACTATTCTCTTGAATCAGCAATGGCACATTTCTACTCTTTGGTGGACCTACTACACTGCCAATGGAAATCAATTTGTTCAGACCTACAACACAACCTCATTCTATAAGATACAGCTATAGCTTGGAGAGAAGTACGTAAGAACCAAAACCTATCCCCTTCCTCTCCAGGCACCTACCAATCCAAGGAAACCCCAGCTTGGAACACCAAGTCTACGCTTTGTTAACCGTTTCTTATATTTAAGATTTAATATCTCAAAGATCTGATGTGGGTTGAATGAGAGTTCTTTGACCAAGAGTGAAAGCTTTAACACAATAACAACATTTATTGGTAAGTATTTGAAAGTCTATCTAATACACAAGCATCTACTGTATCTACAGTCTACACCAAGGAAGAAGATATTAGGTTAAAATAAAAGAATTACATGAAGGAATACAGAGTATATTCCTTAAAACGTTAATCTACAAACATATTTAGTTACAAGTAAAGGAAAGTACCTTTCCCATAATTACCCTTTCTTACCAAGGTTCCAGCCTGATGTCTGGTCTCCCCAAAAGAGAGCGTTTCCTCCCAGCTAGTCTGTTTATATCAATACAGGCTGATGTCTCATTGGTTGGCATAGCGTGACTTCTGATTGGTTAGCTTCCATATATTTTGCCTAAGTCAGCCTTCTTTAATGCAAATCCTTGTGAGCCAGAGATTGGCTTGACTTTTCCCGGGAAATTAACTATTGGCCTCCCTTCATTGCATATCCCAGCATGGGATCCTTTGAAGTGAGTTTGTGTAGAACAATGAGGTTAGAATCCCATTGTTTGTACACAAAAGTCTGGGCCCTATCTTGTCTGGTCTTCTCACAGATATGTGTGAAGATTCTATCTTCCGGCCTGCATAGATACAAGCTAAATTATATATATTCCTAATTACAATATTTTACAGCTATTAATGGAGATTTCACATAATCTCATAAGGCAACAGCTTTATGGAAAATAAATGGTCTCACTGAATTTTCCTCTCTCTGCGATTTGGAATCAGGCACAGCTTATGCCTTCCCAGTCATGGCCCAGAAATTCTCTATGCCAAAATCCCATATGTTCTACTTCTGGCAATGTGTCAACTTCATCCGCACCTCCTGTAAGGATGGAGGCAAGAGATTCAGGACATCCATCACATCCATCGTTTACTCCAAGAAGGATCTTATATACATACATATACATTTACAAACCTTTAATCTGCAAGATCACTTCCACATTCTCTTCTGTGGAAAATTGAGATGAGGACTTTCTGGATCCAGAGTTACTAGGCAAAATATTGCAGGGGTACAACAAAAAATATTGGAGGGAAACACAAATGAAAATACTCCACAGCGCTCATATACCTTTCCTTGTGGACAAAAACAACCCTCAGTCGATTTCCTGCCCTCTCTGACACCAAACAAGACCTACTCTAACACACCGTTTCTGGACATGTAAATACATTTCCACTTTCTGAGATCAAACCATATCTCCCAAAAGACCCTCTACTTTTATTCTTTGAATATTGGGACAAGCAACTCCTGATATGGTCTTCCAATGCTAAATATCCACATAAAGATTGGATCCTAATTTGCCTTTTTGCGGCTCAACAAGCAATTCTCAAAAATCGGACCTCTTCATTCTTTCCATTTCACAGATTAAACAAGAACTACTACTGCTGCTTCACAAAGAAAAAATCAATACAGAATTTAACCACCCGGCCACAAAAAATGCTTCTTCTCACAATGGGAGGCTTTCATTAATTCAACTATACCTCCTATACTATGTGTTTGAGGTGATAAGAAATGGCTCCAGGGATTTAGTGAATAATATTGAGTGAAGCTGCCCCTTTAAAAGTGAATAAACCACTCAAATTAAATTGATTGATGATAAAAAGCTTCCTGATGACGCGTGTAACACACAATGCGTAGAGGCTGCATGTCAGTCTTTTACTGACGTCATATCCGGTCTTGCTAGTTTCCAACCCATGGGATTTGAAACGCATGCTGTGGGCTGACAGGACGGCATGCAAATTTGTTCGAAGCTGTACATGTTGGTGCTAACACATAGCACATCCAAATGTAAGTGGGCATTGCTACATCTACCTGATTGTATCTATTTTTGAAAAACGTGTTGCACTATGATCCTCTTTATGTTTTCTCTGAGTTATTTTGCCTAGTTATTGCCAAAGATAAAGGGGACCATCTTCATTTATGCTGTTGGCTGCAAGAAACCCACCATTGCTCCAAGGTTTTTATGATTTTTAGCTTTGGGGAGTTTGCATTTCTCACGCACGTTTTGTGGTGGAACATCACTTGAAGAACAACATTTTTATATATATTTTCTTCTTTTCAATCATGGTGATTGGACTTTTTTCATTGTAAAGATCTCTTTAGGAATTTACCTATTGACTTATCATCACTCCATTTACCACATTTTTGTTTGTTTGATTGTTGTAAGTTTTATGAGAGGTGATCACACACATTGATATTTTTTAAAATCGATATATCAGTTAGCGCCACACTTTTTTGTTATCATCAATCAATATACCTCCAGATACACTCAAAACTTTTCACAGCCCTTTCGTTTACTACAAAGATCTCCAATCTCACTATGATAAGAATGACACCTCTTAAGATCTTCCTCATCCCTTTTATTTCACTAAAACCTCTAGGGATTTGAATAGTTTGGTAATCCTTCATAGGAGATCCATCCAGTTCTATATTGTTCTTAGTTATATTTTTCTGCTTGATTTACTGTTGTTTGTCTAGGACTCTCTCTTTTCATTGTGCCCTCTCCACCCACAGGGCACCAGGGTACAATGTTTATATATTTATTCGTTCATTCGTTCATTCGTCAATGTTTAAATGTTAAAATGACTATTTCGGGTGACATGGAGTTCCTACTGTGGCTCTCACCATATATCTGTATAACAAATTCTTCAATAAATTATTTTGGGGAAAAAATGCAAGATGAGGCTAATGATGTGTGCATACCTTTTTTTAATCTGCTCCAGGGCAGTCATGTGATCCAACAGCTTTGCTATTCCTGTATCAGAGAGCAGCTGCAAGGGATCACCCCCCCCCCCCCCAAAGTAGTAAAGTGTCATGATGGTGAACTACTCTGATGAAAGTATACAAAAAAAGAAGAAAACAAAATGTTAAAAAAGTTTACAAATGTAATAAAAATTAATTATAATTTCTTTTACATACTATCACCAGTCAGTATCCCTGAACACTGCCACATCAGTCATATGATGATGCTGTACTGCACTGGTGACAATATGTAAAAAAAAAAAAATATAAAAAAATATATGATTTAATTTCTTCATTTTGCAAAAAATTGTGACAAAAAATTATAACTTCAAAAAACTCTCCACTCGCCTCTTACTAAATACCTTAGACTGTCCACTTTCCAAAAAGTGGTCATTTGAGGGGCTATGTGTACTATCCTGGCATTTTAGGGCCTCAAGAAATGAGGCCATCAGTACATGAGGATTGATCATATTTCCAATGTACAGTAAACTACTTTACATTGTAGCAAAGTGTAATTTCTTCAGTGTTGTCCCATGAAAAGATATAATAAAATATTTACAAAAATGTGAGGGGTGTACTCACTTTTGTGAGATACTGTATATACCATAGTTTGTAGATTCTGGAACTTTCATGCAGACTAAATAATATACACTGATTTGGACTATTTTTACCAAAGAAATATAGCAGACTACATTTTGACCTAAATTTATGAGGAAAGATTATTTGTTTGCAAAATCTTGCAAAAAAATAAATAAAATTAAAACTAAGTAAAAAATGTGTGTTTTTTTCACAATTTTCTGTATATTTTAATTTATATAGCAAAAAAATAAAAAAAAACATTGGTGATTGCATACCACCAAAAGAAAGCTCTTTTTGTGTGGAAAAAATTATATACGTTTAATTTATGTACAGTGTGGCATGACTGAGAAATTGTCCGGTAAACAGCACAGTGCTGAAAAGAAAAAAAATGACCTGGTCATGAAGAGGGTAAAACCTTTTGGTGGTCAAATGATTAAAAGTGTGTTTATGCATTTTTATTTTGATATACAAATGCTGATTGAAGAGATGAGTATGGCCTATTTATATATTGAACCATGAACCCCAAAGCCTAAATCAAAATAATAATTTCAAACAGATGTTTTGACATAACTAGATCTCATTTGCTTATAAACTTCATTTTGCATATGGATCCCTAGTTCACATAATAAACAGTTTTTTTTTTTTTGTGTGCCCAGATGTTCGCTACACCAGAGATTTTCACTGTGTGTACTAGACCAGTTCCCATACCATAGGAAAGCTTAGATCCTGACTGTGATGGACCGTTTGGCACCCTGCTTGGGTGTCTTCAGCAAGATATAGCTTCCTGCACTCTGGAACCAGAAGCCAGGAATTATAGCTGAATATTGCACCCAAGAACTAGATGACACTAGCTTAGGTGCAAACTGGAACTGACTTTATTGTAAATTCACACAGAATATATACCACACAAAATCAGGTAAGAGCTTGATCACATTATCCTAAACAATGCAAACTGTAAACAGAAATATAATCATCAGTACATCTAATGAACAGCTAACATAAACATAAACCATAATCTAATTAAACAGTAAGCTAATTAACAACTAGCCACCAGGACAAGCCTAGGTGACTCAGGTCAGTGCCCTCCCGGACAGTTTGGCACCAGTTCCCCAGAAAGAAGACCAAGGGCTGTCCAAATCTCATTAATCAGCTTTCTTTTCCAATCCATCTTCTCACTGAGTCTTCAAGTTGGCAGAGACCATTAAGGCTTCCTTGACTTTTAAATGTGATAATGTCATCTTGCATTATACAACAGGATATTTTCCTGAATGCTTGTAGCTCCCTCAAATGCCAGGGCCCATAGTCAGTAGGCAAAAGGCTACCCTGGAGTTCCCTCCAAAACAGTGGCGTAACTAGAACGCTCAGGGCCCCGATGCAAGAAACCATGGAGGGCCCCCCGACCTCCGGACAAAGCTCTTTTCTCCGAGCCCGATGGCAGAACACCAGGGCCCGGTCACAAGTGGGTGGCTGCATATAAAGGAACCTAAATATGGGGGTGGCAGCAGGGGCCATGGATAGAATCATGCTATGCATGAATCTATCCATTTGTCATAGAGGGAGTGGCTGGAGAGAGGGGGTGGCACCTGTGCACCCTTTTGGACGCACCGCCACTGATAAACACATGCACATTCACATACATGCACTCTCACATACATGCACACACACATACATATATGCACGCACACACACACACAGACAGACATACATGCATCGTGCACACACACAGACATACATGCGCGCGCACACATGCATGCACAGACACACACATACATCATGCGCACACACACAGACATACATGCGCGTGCACACACACACATGCATCATGAACACACACATGCATCATGAACACACACATGCATCATGCGCACACACATGCATCATGAACACACACATGCATCATGCGCACACACATGCATCATGAACACACACATGCATCATGCGCACACACATGCATCATGAACACACACATGCATCATGAACACACACATGTATCATGAGCACACACATGCATCATGAACACACACATGTATCATGAGCACACACATGCATCATGAACACACACATGCATCATGCGCACACACATGCATCATGAACACACACATGCATCATGCGCACACACATGCATCATGAACACACACATGCATCATGAACACACACATGTATCATGAGCACACACATGCATCATGAACACACACATGTATCATGAGCACACACATGCATCATGAACACACACATGCATCATGAACACACACATGCATCATGAACACACACATGTATCATGAACACACACATGCATCATGAACACACACATGTATCATGAGCACACACATGCATCATGAACACACACATGCATCATGAACACACACATGCATCATGCGCACACACATGCATCATGAACACACATATGCATCATGCGCACACACATGCATCATGAACACATACATGCATCATGCATTGCACACACAGACACACACATACATCATGCACACACACACACACACACACACACACATGTATGATGCACACACATAATCTTATAGATAATCTTATATAAAAAAAAAACAAAACAAAAAACGAGTCCTCTTACCTTGTCTCTTCCTGCCGGGTACTGCACTGCAGGGGGAGACAAAGAGCACACACTGTGCTTTGACTTTCACTTTAGCCTAATGTGAGGAGCTCCCTGCACATCGCCGATTACAGTTTAGAATCGGCGATCGGGGAGCTCCTCTCAGCCGCCCCTCCTAGCGAAGTGTACAGGTGGCCCCCAGGGCCCCCTGCAGCAACGGGCCCGGTCGCCATGGCGATCGCAGCGACCCCTATAGTTCCGCCACTGCTCCAAAAGCCGCTGTACCAGTTGGATGTGTCACACCACCATCACTTATAGTGATCCTGCTCCCAATGTTCTATAAGGAGTAATTTACCCATATATGGTTTCTTTTTCTTGTTCAATATTTTTATTCAATGTAACAAAATATGTAACAAAATATTGTAATAACAAATATCCCCAACCGGGAGCCAACATGGCCCTTCGGTAGGGTTTATCAAAAACAAAATTTAAGAATATAACAAAATATTAATGCAACAACAAATATATAAGACATATCGATGAAATAGAAAAGAAGAAAGAAGAG
Organism: Lithobates sylvaticus; assembly: GCA_028564925.1. Lineage (NCBI taxonomy): Eukaryota > Metazoa > Chordata > Amphibia > Anura > Ranidae > Lithobates > Lithobates sylvaticus. The sequence continues at coordinate 119,305,440 of CM053030.1, read as the reverse complement.
AAAAAGAAAGTGCATCTGTGATATGGTTATCAAAGAGGAGCGGAGGGGGGGACCCATTACCTGAATCTATCATTGGGGGGAGTTAAGGCAAGTGGCCTGGATAATATGGTTTCTTTTTCATTGTCTTCCCTGTTGCACATTTTCCACCCCTTCTTTTCTGGTTAAACCAGAACAAAAAGTCAGGGCAAATATCCCTAATGGAGTCCTGAAATGCATTTAAAATAGAAGGGACAGAAAATGTGAAACAGAGAAGGAGACAACTAAAGTCTAACAAAAGTCCTTTCTTCTATATACTATGTTAGCATTAGAGAGTTTCTCTTTTCATAGAACTCGAAGGTATACATTTTTCAAACACAAATTGTTTCATTAACAGGCTTTGGAAATGCCTTAAGCCCCGTACACACGCTCGGACAATCCGCGGACCAGGTGCGTCGGATCCTGTCCGTCGTACTTTGTCCGATGTTGGTTTTGCGTACACACGGTCGGACAAAGTTGTCGAAAAATCCGATCATTCTGAACGTGGTGACGTTTGTTGCCTACGACGGGACTACGTAGAGGCTAGTAGCCAATAGCTTTGGTCTTGTAATGTGATCTGAGCATGCGTAGCACTTTGTCCGGTCGGACAACTGTACACACGATCGAATTTGGTGTGATCGGACCGGGTTGTAGGCAAATCTATCCAGCAGGAGATAAGACTTTGTCCGTCGGACAATTCGACGTACACTGTCCGATGTTGGTTTTGCGTACACACGGTCGGACAAAGTTGTCGAAAAATCCGATCATTCTGAACGTGGTGACGTTTGTTGCCTACGACGGGACTACGTAGAGGCTAGTAGCCAATAGCTTTGGTCTTGTAATGTGATCTGAGCATGCGTAGCACTTTGTCCGGTCGGACAACCGTACACACGATCGAATTTGGTGTGATCGGACCGGGTTGTAGGCAAATCTATCCAGCAGGAGATAAGACTTTGTCCGTCGGACAATTCGACGTACACTGTCCGATGGTGCATACACACGGTCGGATTTTTCGACAACATGGTCCGATCGGACAGAATCCATGAAAAAGTCCGACCGTGTGTATGGGGCTTTAGAAATGCACATGCTGTTACAGACCAGTACAATGTAGTCTGATGAAAGTGGCTGGGGAAAAAAAACATCTATTGTGTTACTACTTCTTTTCCAATAACGCAACTTTACAAGAATATAGGCTTTTAAATGCATTTCAGGACTCCATTAGGGATATTTGCCCTTTTCACCATGTTGAGGAGACTCATCGCCACATCCTGCCCACCAAAAGACATGTGGGGGTTTGTGAAGGAGAAGTCAAAGATTGTGGAATACATCTCTGGAATAAGGAATAACTGTGCAATAGCACCCAAAAAAAGTAATGCAAACACATAAGCACCCTTATAACTCTTTCACAGACAGAGTTAAATATAAAAACACACTGACACTTTACAAAGGTCCTTTAATTTACAGAAAATACAACAAATAAATAAAAAAATATTGTTCTTCATTGTAAGTTACATCAATATCAAGGTTACACTGCTTGGTTATATGTAGGGATGAGCCGAACACCCACCGGTTCAGTTTGCACCAGAACATACCGAACACCCAAAAAAATTGGCAGAACACACAAACACCGTTAAAGTCTATGGGACACGAACATGAATAATCAAAAGTGCTCATTTTAAAGGCTTATATGCAAGTTATTGTCATAAAAAGTGTTTGGGGACCTGGGTCCTGCCCCAGGGTACATGTATCAATGCAATTTTTTTTTTTAAAAACTGCTGTTTTTTTCAGGAGCAGTGATTTTTTTAATGCTTAAAGTGAAACAATAAAAATAAAATATTCCTTTAAATATCGTGCCTGTGGGGTGTCAATAGTATGCCTGTAAAGTGGCACATTTTTCCCGTGTTTAGAACAGTACCACAGCAAAATTACATTGCTAAAGGAAAAATTGTCATTTAAAACTGATTGCGGCTGTAATGAATTGTCGGGTCTCAGCAATGTAGATAAAACTCATTGAAAAAAAGAGCATGAGATCCCCCTCCCCCAGTCCATTACCAGGCCCTTTGGGTCTGGTATGAATATTAAGGGGAACCCTGTGCCAAAATTAAAAAAAGAATGGTGTAGGGGTCCCCCAAAATCCATACCAGACCCTTATCCGAGCACGCAACCTGGCAGGCCGCAGATAAAGAGGGGGGGATGAGAGAGCACCCCCCTCCTGAACTGTACCAGGTCACATGCTCTCAACATGGGGAGGGTACTTTGGGGTAGCCCCCAAAGCACCTTGTCCCCATATTGATGGGGACAAGGGCCTCATCTCCACAACCCTTGCCTGGTGGTTGTGGGGGTCTGCGGGCGGGGGGGCTTATCAGAATCTGGAAGCCCCCTTTAACAAGGGAACCCCCAGATCCTGGCCCACCCTGTGTGAAATGGTAACGGGGTACAAATGTACCCCTACCATTTCACAAAAAAGTGTCAAAATGTTAAAAACGACAAGACACAAGATATGGCTTAACGCATAGCGATCCCCTCACTACTACTATTCGCAACTCCCTTCAGGTATGGTCACACTGTGCCCACATTTTCCACTCTAGATACCTTCCCTCCCCTGCTACTTGTCTGAGAACCTTAACAGTAGTCGCATTCTATAAGGGCCCCCGCCTTGGATAAAGCTTAACAAAGAAACGTAGACCATACTGAAGGGAACAATAGATCTAGATCCACAACGTAAAGGTTTATGCTGAAGTGAGAACATTTGCTCTTTTATTACAATTTTGTTGTTCCAATACTCAGTTATGTACAACAGTTGATCAAGATTTCTGTGAATGTTTTCTTTTCCTAAAATAAAAATTTTCTTGGAAAAAGAAAAAAATCGAATTTCTTCATAAAATTAGGCCAATATGTATTCTGCTACACATTTTTGGTAAAAAAACATCCCAATAAGTGTATATTGATTGGTTTGCACAAACGTTATAGCGTCTACAAACTATAGGATATTTTTATTTATTTATTTATTTTTTATTAGTAATGGTGGCAATCAGTGACTGCAATAATGCAGCGGACATTCTGACACTTTTGACACTTTTTGGGGATCAGTGACACTAATTCAGTGATCACTGTTAAAAAATATGCACTGTCACTGCACTAATGACACTGGCTGGGAAGGGGTTAACATCAGGAGCAATCAAAGGGTTAACTGTGTGCCTAGCTTTTACCTTTTTTTTACACTTCACAGTGTAGTGTTTTACACTGTGGTATGTGCTTTTACTAGGGGAAGACGTGGATCCTAGTCCCTGCTTTGCAGAGACACGGGATCCCTGCCTCCCTTCTTGTCAGAACGGTGATCTGCCCCTCTGCTCGATGATTGGCGGGTGGCGATGGTGCGCATGCATGCCCCCTACCCGGAAGACTCAGAATAAAACTGCTATAGGGCAGACCTTAAATGGCAGCATGATCCAGAAAATACAGATGATCCACAGTTACATGGTAAGATGTTAGCTAAAAATATAGTGCCTACCAGTGTGACAATGGCACGTTTATGAGACTGTCTGTTTGAAATTGGAAAATCTTCGTGCTTGAGCAAAATTGTGGCACTCGTGGACTTTTTTGCCTACTTGGAAAAAGTGTGCGACATTCTTGGTGAGCCAATCTGATGTTTCAATACCTATGGTCATTTGGCTCTCTTGATGTTAGGATTGGTGTGGTGAAAAAAGTGGAAGGTAGGTATGTCATGGGGGTCAGCAGGTAGACACCCTCCTTCTTTGATTTTTTCTTTCAAAATGTTTATTGATTTTCAGAAAAGTAAGGAATACAGAAAAAAAAGAGTATAACATAGAACATTTCAGAAGAAACACATATATTTGAGAATAGTATTGTTGAACAGTTAGTGTCCTATACATATGAAGAAGGAGCCATCTATAACCCAGAAAGCTATATCTTAGAAGAGGTGAGCAGATGAGCACACCTGTCGCCCCCGACACCCCCATTGGAAACATACTGTGTCAAGGGACTACCAGCGAAGCCACCAACGCACCTAATCTAGAAATGCAACAGATACCAATCGCTTGGGAACATATATGGCGTTCTGAATAATAGGAGGGTCCCAACTAAAGGAACCTAAATTGAAGGACAGTATTCTTAGACTTGCATATAACCAGTGGAATCCTGGTTTTGTCTAAATGTTAAAGGCTCCCAACTATTAAATCAGCGTTGAGAATACTTGAAAGCATAATAATTAAGATAGAAACAGGTAAAGGAGAGAGAAAAAGAGATGAAAGAGAATAGAAGAAAATAGACCCCCACCCCAGCTTAAGTAGAATTGGTACCAGGAGGTAAAGAAATCCCCACGTGTTGGATCCATGGTTCCCATATTGCTTAACGTTTTTTGGTTGTGTCTAGGATAGAGCTGACTATTTTTTCCTGGGCCATTATCCAAGAGATCTTTCTTTTGGTTGCTAGAATAGACATTGGGTTGCTTCCAGGCCTTATTTATCCTAAGTGATCTTTGCTTCTAGCAGTATAAAGAAGATTCGTTTTTGGGTATGTTTGGGGGTTTTCGGTCATTCGGGCCATTTAGCAAAGCTTTAGATGGGGTCCTTGGGACCGAGTGTCCAGTTACCGTATTTATCGGCGTATAACACGCACCAGCGTATAACACGCACCCCAAGTTTAGGAGGGAATTTTAAGGAAAAAAACTTTTAGGATGGGAGTTTAAGGAAAAAAAATAAAACTTACATTTAAGTGTCCATTGCAGCCTTGTCAGTGCAGCCTTGTCCCCAGTGCAGCCTTGTCCACATTGCAGCCATGTCCCCAGTGCAGCCTTGTCCACATTGCAGCCATGTCCCCAGTGCAGCCTTGTCCACATTGCAGCCATGTCCCCAGTGCAGCCTTGTCCACATTGCAGCCATGTCCCCAGTGCAGCCTTGTCCACATTGCAGCCATGTCCCCAGTGCAGCCTTGTCCACATTGCAGCCATGTCCCCATTGCAGCCTTGTCCACATTGCAGCCTTCAGCCTTGCCCCCATTGCAGCCATGTCCCCATTGCAGCCTTTCCCCCATTGCAGCCATGTCCCCATTGCAGCCTTCAGCCTTGCCCCCATTGCAGCCATGTCCCCATTGCAGTCTTGTCCCCATTGCAGCCTTCAGCCTTGCCCCCATTGCAGCCTTCAGCCTTGCCCCCATTGCAGCCTTTAGCCTTCAGCCTTACCCCCATTGCAGCCAGGTCCCCATTGCAGCCTTGTGTGTCCATCGCCATTTAAAATTGGCGCAGACAGGACCCGGAAGCAAAGCGAATGCCGCCGAGATACACATGTACTCGCTACTCGGCTCTTGTCGGCTCTTCACGCCTCCGCTCACGTGACTGTGAGCGGAGCAGAGAAGAGCCGAAAAGAGCCGAGTGCACTCGCTATGTGTAGCTCGGCGGCGATACACATGTACTCGGCTCTTGTCGGCTCTTCTCGGCGCCGCTCACGTGACTGTGAGCGGAGCAGAGAAGAGCCGAAAAGAGCCGAGTACACTCGCTATGTGTAGCTCGGCGGCGATCGCTCCGCTCCGCTCACAGCTAGCGGAGATCGGCGGGGGATCGCTGGGGATTGGCGTATAACACGCACCCACGATTTTCCCCTGATTTTAAGGGGAAAAAGGTGCGTGTTATACGCCGATAAATACGGTACTTTGTGGATGAGATTAAACATTTTATTCCAAAACCCCCTCATTTTCGGGTATTCCCACCATACATGAATCATCGTGCCTAGTATGTGACAGTCCCTGAAGCATAATGGGGAGGAAGAAGAGAATATGGCAGCTAGTCTGGTAGGGACCAGGTACCATCTAGTGATGACCTTTAGGTTGGCTTCTATCAGAGAGGTGTTAAATAGGCCTTTGAATGATCTAGAGATGGATTTATGCCATTTTTTCAGATCCCAACCTTCTTGCAGATCTCTTTCCCAGGCTTTCATGTATGGAAATTTAGTGGTGTGTCTAGCAAGTGACGAATAGATAATGGATATGCCACATTTTTGGCCTGTCACCTGGCCACACCAACACTTGTAGACCGTGAAGTTGGGAGGATTAGGTTTGTTTTTCCAAATTGAAAATATAAAATGAGAAATTTTGTGAAATCTAAATTTTTCTAAGTCAGGGAGTTCTAATTTGTCCACACAGTGTTTAATTAAAAGTGGTCCTATGCAGGAAAAGTAATGTCCGATGCCGTATATACTCTTGTCGAGCCACCATTTAAAGGTTTTAATGTCTGTGCCTGGGTTGAATTGTGGGTTATGAAAAATGTGAGCTAGAGGTTGAATTTCTAAATTCAAGGAAGGCATATTTCTCAGAGTATTCCATAGCGCTAGAGAGTGGGACAAGGTGGGGGACATAACTGGGGGTCTATTTTTGGGGGACACCAGAGGAGGAAGTCCAGTGTATATGTTGGAACCACATGTCTCTTTATGTGTATCCAGTCAGGCTTCTCCAGTCTAGAGTAGACCGTGGAGAAGTCTTGCTGCTTGGTAGTACCAAATGAGGTTAGGGAGTCCCAGCCCCCCAGGGATTTGGGGCTAGAGAGGATGCGTTGAGAAAATCTATATCCCGTCTTACCCTATATAAATTTGATTATTTTCCACTAGAATGATTTGATATGATCTCTTCTAATTGGAACTGGGAGAGAACTAAATAGATATAGCAGTCTGGGGAGCAAAGTCATCTTGACTGATTTGATTCTACCCATCCAAGATAATTTGTACTGCGTCCAAGTCTTAAGGTCAGATTCCAGTTTGTGGTACTTGGGTGGGTAGTTGGCCTGGTGCAGTTGTTCGATCTTAGGGGAAAGGTTTATCCGTAGCTAAACGGGTGGTCGAGTTACTCCATTCGAACTTGAAAGAATGTTTCAACTGTGCTACTACTGAGGGCTGGAGTGAAACATTCAAAGCTTGGGACTTAGAGAGGTTGACATGTACAGTAGGCCCACAACCTTTGCAAAGGTATTTAGGAGTTTTCAAATGTTGCGCAGGGAGGTTATTGGGGAAGTGACAAAGAGAAGTAGATCATTCGTGAATAGCGCACATTTGTGAACTGTTTGACCACACTGGACACCCTTGATATCTGGATGAGCATGAATGGCTATTGCTAATTGTTCCATCGCTATAGCAAATATCAAGGGTGAGAGTGGACAACCTTGGCGAGCCTTGGCGATTTTGATGGGTTCTGAGTAATAGCCTTGCAGTCTGACCCTGGCTTCCGGGCTTGAATACAGGGCTTCTAAGAGCACTATAAAGTTCCAACCTAAGCCCCAGCATTGCAGCACTGCAAAAAGGTAAGGCCAGGGGACCGAGTCGAAGGCCTTCTGTAGGTCAAGTGAGATGAGCATTTTGGACAGGGCCTCCATCCCACCCAGATTGTACAATTGATATTAAATTAATTTCTTGACTCATTTGGTCTGGGCCCTGTCTTCCAGGGATAAATCCTACCTGGTCCTTGTGTATGTAACGACTGATAAAGGATCCAATGCAATTCGCTAGGATTTTGGTCAAGATCTTCAAGTCGTTATTAATCAAAGAAATGGATCTATAGTTACCTACTATCTCCGTATCTTTATCTGGTTTAGGAATAACAGAGATGAACACTGAGTTAAGCTGACTATCCAGCAGATCTCCCTTTCTTTCCAGAGTATCTGCAAATGTTTTATAACATGGGATGGAAAGCCATCTGGGCCTGGGGTAGAGCCCCCTTTCAGATTTTTGATAACGTCAAGAACTTCCTCAGCTAAGATGGGCGCTTCCATTATATCTTTTTGGTCTTTCCCTAAGGTTGGGATAGATAGGTTGTCCAGGAATGAGTTTATACTGGACAAGCCAACCTTTGCATCTGCCTTGTATAAATTTGTATAGAGAGCCTGAAAGGATTGCATTATACGTAGGGGGTTCAAAGTGGTGAACTCATCTTGTAATAAAAATTTCGGTAGCGTGAATGAGTGTGTTTTGGGGGACAATTTAAAGGCTAGCATCAAGCCAATGGTATCCCTTTGTTGAGAAAATTTAGCCCCACTCCATCTAATACTCCTTCCAGCTTTAACCATGAGTGCTAAGTTTAGGGCTATGCATATACGCATCTAGTTGTGCAATAGAGACCTTTGATGGGTCTTTTTTATATTGCGAGAGTAACGAGGAGAAGTCCTTCTCTAGTTTCTCTATATCTGAAAGTCTTTCTCTTGTTAACTGGGTCGCTATTTGGATAAACTTTCCGCAAATCGTAGCTTTGTGCGCTGCCCAGAGAGTCTCCGCCGAGATACCTTCCACGTCATTGAGAAGGAAGTGACAACACCGTATCCTTAATGTAGGATTTGAGTACTAAGGGGATATGTATCAAGGATATAAAAATATGGTCTATTCTGGCGTATGATTGGTGTGGGTTAGAGAATTGCGTGTAGTCCCATTTAGGGTGATTAAATTCTCTCCAAATATCCGCAAGGCCATGTTAAAAGATTAGTTTGGCAATTTTGGAGCTTCCTTTTGTGGGGTGAGTGAGTTGCAAGATTGGGGGCTTGGTTTTATCCAGTCCCTGATCGAAGGCTGTATTGGAGTCGCCTCCCAGAATCACTGTATCCACCACTAGTGGACCAAGTGTTTGAAGAATTGCCTGAAAAATGTTGTCTGTCCCTTATTGGGTGCATAATATGAGACAAGAGAATACAGGTGGTCGTTAAGTAATCCCTTTACTAGGATGAATCTGCCTTCCAGATCTCTGTGTTCCATTTGTGGTGTAAATTTACAAGTTTTAAAAAACAAAATGGCTACTCCCCTTGTCTTATCCTCAGCATTCGCTACGAAAAACTGGGGGTAATATGCATGGAGGAAGGAGGGGGTGTACCGCCTTGGGAAATGGGTTTCCAGCAAAAAGGCTATGTCAATTTTTTGGGATTGATAGGCATTGAAAACTTTACGTCTCTTAATAGGCGAGTTTAAACCCTGTGCATTATGAGTGACTATACGGAGGGGAGGGGAGAGCGTTGCGTCAGAGGCCATGGCACAAACAGGTTAGGTGACTATCCCTTCTACTGTCACTTACCTTATCACAAAGGAAGCAAAGAAAACCGTGATCAGGCTGATTGACAAACTGTGTTCCCGAAAAATTGTCGGAGACGTCGGAATGCCGGCTAGAAAAGAAAAGGAGTTAGAGGAAGAGAAAAGAGAGAGAAGAGAAGTGAGCATACATAAGCTTATTATAGGCCTGGAATAAGAGGAGGTGTAAAGCTTTCTCCAGTCGTTCAAAAAATACAAGCAAGGAATCATAGCCCTCATTGAGGGCTACAGTCCTACGATACGAGCATGGGGGAAACATAGCTGAAGGGTAGGTGGATGCACAAAACAACTGCTCCAGCCTCAGCTAACCCTGAAAATAAAGACATGTTATCAATAGCTAATAAATGGATTATAACCAACAGGAAAGGGGCTAATGAGCCAAAAGACTGTATCAAGGGAGAGAAAGTGTGTGTGGCGGGGGGAGGGGACCGTGGCGGGGAAGGAGAGGGTAAGGTGAATGAGGAAGTTGCAGGGACAGAATGAGGTAACATGGGGTGCAGTCTAATTAACTTCGGGATAACTAAAAAAAAAGAGACCCCTGAAAATTAACTTAACAGCATAACCTGATGTAAAAATGGGGTATGCCCAAAAGACCCCTCACTCAAAGAGGGATCACTCAGATTGCCCCTTGTACAGTAGGACACCGTCCTGGGTATAGGTAATTAAGATCACAAAATAAAAAATAAAACAGTAGAAACTGTAAGGTGCCACTAGGTTAGTGGGGGTCTCGGGGGGGGGGGTAAAGAGATCCAGGGGAAAGACCTGAGGCTCAAGTCTAATGGGGAAGAAGCCCTCAGCACAGAAGCCTGACCAAAACAGGGTTTGGAGGAGAAAAAAAAAGAACACATCGTAGGGATCAGGGAGGTATGTTGTCTTTCACTCGCTTGATCTTAGCAGACTAGTGTAGGACGCTTGGAAGCCCCTAATTGCAGGTTTGAAGTGTCCATTGCTGAGTCCTGAGATATAAATTTCAGATTCAGTAAAACCCGTTCCCCTATCGGGAAACTTGAGAAGGAGTAGGTTTTACCCTTAAAGGAGAACTTCCGAGCAAAGGGGAAGTCCCACCAATATTTGATGTCCCTTTGGGAGAGGATGGCCAGAAGAGGTTTCAGGGATCTGCACCGTTGAATTGTAGATGGAGAAATGTCAGCAAAAATCTGTATTGTGTGCCCTTGAAACGCTAATTGCGATTGTTGGAGTGATCGTTTCATGATTTCCTCCTTGAGCGCATAAAAGTGGGGTTTAACTACCACGTCTCTCGGGAATCCGTCTTTCCTGAGGGACCCAAAGATCTGTGAGCTCGAGCCAACTCCAGTTTGTGAGGAGGAATAGAAAGGATGAGATTTTTGATGAGATCCTGCACCGCCTTAGGGATATCTGTAATAGATTCTGGAAGGCCTCTGATCCTGAAGTTATCCCTCCTCAATCGATTTTCAAGGTCTTCTATCCTGAACAGAGCAACTTTCAGCTGATCGTGTATAACCTGGATGTGATTTGTGTTCTGGTTAGCCCTGGAGACCGTAATGTCTAATTTTATTTCAATTGCTTTCATTCAGTAACCCAGATTTTGGAAGTCTGCATGGATGTTACTTGTAATTTTGTTAGCTGTTTGAGCCAGGCCCCTATCTAAGAGCTCTGACACCTTAATGAACAGGTCCCCAGCGTTGAGGGGGATGTCTGGGCCTGAGGGGGTTAGTCCCAAGGGAGAAAGTGTATAGTTCTCCATTGATCGCTCTATGAGCGATTCCGTTGAGGCAGGAGATGGGGTTTGGTTGTTGGTAGATGTCATGGGGGTGTAAGACAGAGTAATATCGGTCAGAACTTGTCTGACCCGTATTCTGTCTGTCCTTCTGTGCTCTTGTGGCTGAGCCGCGGCTGCCATCTTGGATTCTGCTCTCTCTCTGCCGTGGATGAAAACTGGGGCCCCAGGTTGCGGCGAGCCGAGCCTCTGGGCATGCAGCTGTACCGGGGGGACTCCCCCACTAGATGCTGCCGAAAACGTCCACCCTGCGGGTCACAATCCAGTGCTGGGATAGCTGTTCTCTGAGGTGATGAGCAAAACTTAGCACTCTGAACAGCTTCAAATTAAGTTGTCTGCCTCCCTGTTGCCACAAAGGGGGGCCTTTGTTCAAATAACAACAAAGGGATAGGGCAGCAAGCAAAACATCTGGCACCACATCCCAATTAAATACAACAAATCCTGCTTTTTCACTAGTTTGTCCAAATAACGGTATCTTCAGCTTCAGTGAAGGCTACGACCAACCCTGCTTTGCTGCATTTGAATCCTTCAAGACTCACATATGTGCTGATTAGTCTTTCCAAATTTTTGGAGATCTCATACAATGTTGGAGGCAACAAGAAGTCCAAGACTATTAGAGTCTGCATCATGCCATGGCATTTCTAAAACACTTAGGACAGGAGTTTCATCAATATGGAATATTTGCACTTTAAAGAGGAACTTCAGTCCCCCTACTACTGGCCACAACCCCCTTACTGGCGCTACCATCTTTGATGGTCTAGCACATTGCTGATGTGCCAAAAGCTGCCAAAATTGCTGATGTACCTCTGCCTGGCTTTTCGAACCTGGTAGAACCCTGCAGCACATCTGTACATGTGTTGAAGAATTGGAGCATGCATAGGCTAAACAGGGGTCCTATGCCTTTTTAATTGTGCCAACTTCATGCATGCACGTGGGCAAACCCATGCATGCATATATCTGTCAAAGGTCTTTGCTGGATAAAGAAGGCCAGGAAAAGCATTTCAACACATCTGCACAGGCGTGGATAGTAAGTAACAATAGTCTTGCCTTGGCAAGATAGGAGGAAGTGCTGGTTCGATTCATGGAGGGTTTGGCAAATACTGTTTTAGATTTGCAAAACCTGAACTTAACATAAAACCCCATTAAAATATATAAGGGCAAATATTGATATTAAATTCTGGCCATTTTTAAGGCTAATATGCATGCTATTGTCAGAAAAAGGGTATGGGGAACTGGTCGCTAACATGGGGGACATTGAAAACAATATTAAACTCAAAAGCAAACATTTATTATTTTGAATCTTACAGTGTGATCTGGAATTTGTCTTCGATTTGTTAATGTATGTAAGTTTGCTAATACATTTAATTGATTTTTTAAACTTGTACGCTTAGCTTGGCTTAAATGGAGTGGCAGCACCCCAATTTAATTCATGTCAACTTAAAAAAAAAGGCTTTTTTAGATGTAGTGTAGGCTGCAGGGAATGTTTGCTCTTAAAAAAGTTAAGCTAAAGTAGTCAACTTTATAAAAATTGGCCATTGTCAAAACATTGTAATAGTATTGTTTGTGAGCTTATTTTTTCCTACTACAAAACTACTTTGTCTTAAGAGTTTAATAAAGTGTCGAAACAGAGTGCAAAAAAAACACAAACCCACAATTCCCAACCACCTCCCATCTCTGTATCAACAACTATTCACAAAACATTCAAAATATAGTCTTTAGGTAGAGGATTGGCAGAAAGTGGCTAGTGTCGGGACAATATCTGAGCACTTTAATAGGCAGCAAAAAGAGACAAGGCAGGTTTTATCTTGCAATAGGAATTAGGCCCCATGCACACTGGGCATTTAGCCCTGATGCATGAGGCTCCAGCGTTTAAGTACAGGTGGAAAGTACAGGCACCATTGCTGGCAGCCTGTAAAAGTCTATAAGAATCTAACAGCTGCTTCAGCTGGATGGGGCTGGATTGTGCACCAAGCGGTATTTACATTTAGGGCAATATGTACCCTGGGATTATTGGCCAGAATATGAGCTGTCTGCATTTGTGGCATTCGTCCCTGGGCACATACTGCTCTAAACATAAGGATTGCTTGGTACATTACTCAGCTCCATCCAGCCACAGCATCTAACACCCTCTCATATATTTTTACAGGCTGCCAGCAGCAGGGCCTGTACCCTCCACCTTTTCCTAAACGCCAGAGCCTCATGCACCAAGGCTTAACACCCAGTGTGCATGGGGCCTTAGAATATATTATCTGAGTGACAAAAGCAACAAATATTGTTCAGTGGCTGAACAGTATGTAAGCACCTAGGTTAGGCTTCACATGCTACTACTGACACTTCAAGTGTAATTATTATGTGGGATAATAATGTTTGATTTATCAATGAAAGAACTTTTTTTTGTTTTTTATATATATAACACCCAAGAGAAAGCATTTCACATTTCAAAATTTTCCTTGCAATTTAACACCTGATTCACATAGCTTTTTCTGTTTTCTTGTTCTGGTGACAATGGTCACTGTTAGGAATATTCTTCTCCTGTGATCAGTCAAACTCCAGATATATTGAAAAGCATACAATTTATTTCAATTGCGTGACACAAAAGGATGAACTTACACGTTTGAGTGAAAATGCAGAAGTCATACAGAATACAGGATGTAACTTTCTTTTTTGAGATCAACAAAAAGAATCCTATCGGCTAGAAGCTCACTGGTGGCTCATGACGCATAACAGCTTTATTTGCCAATTCACAGTGAGCTTCTTACAATCTTATTTTCTTATATAGCAAAGCCTGTGGTTTTCTGGCCTTAGGCAGTTAGTTAAAACAATAGATAAGAAAACGAGTTAAAGCAACGTGTCCTTAGACGCCATTTTAGAATTATCAGTCTCCATTTTAGATAAAATAGTCACACGATAAACATTAAAACTTTTCCAACATTCTCTCCTCTTGTGCGGCTATTTTATCTCAACACATCTTGATGATAGTCCCTGTGTTTTATGCACTTTCGGACTGTATGTCTTTAAGTTGAGCTTCAATGTCCACACAGGTCTCCTCAGAGGCAGGGAGGGCTTGATACATTGTTCTTATGACTGCTGCGGTTTCAATACATTTTTGTGAAAACCCTTGAATACAGGGAATGCAGCAGCATCCACAAGTAACCAAGATGGCTAAAGCCACGGCAATAGAGATGATCAAACATGAGGTGATAAGTCCAGTCCATTTCCCGAACCAAACTTCAAGCCAGTTTGTGAATGGATCATTAATACTTGAGTTTTCCGCTAATTCATTCGATAGAGCAGTCAATCCTTTTAGGGCTCTGGTCACGGTCCCTCCAGGAGCTGTATTGTTAGGGATAAAGGTGCAACACATAGTACCGAACATTTTAAATACTCCCCTTCTCTCAGCTAATATGATATATAGGGCCATGTGATTTTGCCATGCCATTAGAGATGTGGGAGCTAGCTGTTCTGCGAGACCCTTCACTACGTCCCTGGTATAGTTCACAAATCGACGTTGGTTAGAATATATATATAGTTAATCCAATCAACACTCTTATTTATAGTCACCCACCAGAAAAGAGACCAAATCCAAATCCAGTTGCCACTTGGTTCCTAGTCTTAAACTCATCTGGCACTCCACGCAGAACCCCAATCTCGTCTATGTAGATCTGAAAGTCAAATGACCCCTTGGGAGAGGATGTGTCCCTTCGATACCGTTGATGACTCTTAGTCCACAGGTGTTCTGACAGGATCCTCAGGGGCATAGCTAGCTGGACCATAGCATAATCTCCTTGGGCATTGGCAAGTATCCTAGCTCACAGTTTCTTATCCCCACACATCCACCAGACATCAGCTCTCTGAATGTCATGTTCAACCCAGTCACTATTGCCCTCGTTAATCCTCTCCCTGCAGTAGTCATCGGTTAGTGACCCAAGATCCACCCCGCTTCCGTTCCCCGGGAGTACAAAACAAGTAACGTTGCCTAGATAAGCAGTAACCGCTGGAGGTATTTGAGGACCCTGTACTGGGGGAAACAACAAACTCAACGCGTGGCAGGTAGAATTTTCTCTTATTATACAACCGCAACATACATTTAAAACCTTGATCTGTATTGTAATCTAGAGGAAAAGGGACCGTTGCTAACTGTGGTCTGGCTCCGGCACAAACTAAACAATTTTATCTTTTTAAGTTTTTAACTGTATATCTCAACCATTCTAGCCACTAATTTTTTCCTCATATCCTGTCTCTAGGGCTACGACATCCTCTACAGTTAAGTTAGTGAATCTCATGGTTTTACTCAAAATTTCTATTTTAGTGCGGCCCTCCTCTTTTTCCCTCGCGTCTACCTTCTCCTGTTGTCTATTTTTTTAGGTGGTAATACTTATGCCGCGTACACACGTTCGGATTTTGTCCGCCGGACCTAGTCCAGCGGACAAACCGCCGGACTTTCCGAGGGGGTGACTTGCCCACACACGCCCGGACTTCTGAGCGTGTGACTTGCCCACACACGCCCGGACTTCTCCGGCGGACAATCCGCGGGAAAAAGTCTGCAGGACTTTTGAAAATGAACGGACTTGCCCACACACAGAGCAGTCCGTTCATTTAGAACGTAACTGCACACGGGGATGGAGCAGGACGTACTGACGTAGAGCGCAGTATGGAGGGAGGGGCCTGATACAGCGGGCGGATGTGTGTAGCGTAGACGGCGAGGAGAGGGGAACGCTGAGGCTCCATGGAGAGTGAGAGACTCCGAGACCGTCAGCGCCGCCTGTCCGGATCAATGCTTAGCCGATGGTGAGCCGTACCAGCACAGGACATCGAGGAGGGATGGGATTCGCTAGCTGCGCTCCCAGCTCCCTGCCCCACGCACCATCATCTCTTCCTCCGACCCTCCGCCGGCCTGGATCACTCTCTCCCCCCTACGCAAAGCCCCGGAAACTCCCAGATGAATGCTATAAGCCGTGAGTATACTCCTTCTCAGTGAACATCCATGGAAGGATGAGGTAAGAAAAATGCCTATATCTTTAACGCGGTCTGTGTCTCTTGAATAATTATCCCTGCATTCATGCATTCGCTCAGATGACATTACAAGCCTGGTAGTATCTGCTTATCCTGCTTAACCTGAGATCAATATCTATATGAACAGAGTAATGTCCCACAGTGACTAATTGCTTTTGGTTATTTTACCTCATCCCTGTGGTCGGTTTGGGAGGGGGGAATAGAAGAGGCCGGAGTGCCCTGACTGTGCCTTGACTGTCCTGACTGGTGTAAGCTTCTAGCGAATTTTGGATCGATCTTTTTGTTTTCTGCTCTTACCACAATTGAATGGGAATACATCAGCGGGAACATCTGGTGGGACATATCACATTTAATTAACTGTCTGCTGGTTTGTGTCCTGGCCGGGTCCCTGCGGGGTACGTGGGCTGCATCACTGGTGCCCAAGTGAGAGAGTCGTATGGCATAGTAAAAAGGTGTTCCTCAAGCCCTTTGACGTGGCAGCCGGTCAGAGCCACTAAATTAGGCGGACTGACCAGTACTATCTTCACCCTTTTGTCTGTTTACCCTCCCTGGACAGTCGGCACTGGGGGGCGATATAGGGTGAAGCCGCAGAGCAGGAAACTAACAGCAAAGAGTCTATAAGAAAGGACACATGCATTGACGCGACACTCCCAAATTAGTACACCTGGAAACGGGAGAGTGCTGAGGGATAATTACCACAGCCTTAAGATAAAACGGGGGATCCCTTGCCTTCGCACATATCTAGGGGGCAAAGAGGGTGTCCCATAAAGGTTCGGTGTAGTTGACCGATTAAAAATCCCATTGTTACTCTCGAACACCAGCTCGCGAGTGATAAAATTTACTCTCACAGAAGAGAAGACCCATTTAAAGAAAACAAAAGTGAAAAGCGAGGGGAGAGAGGGAACAGTAGGATTCTTACCAGGGCCCAAACAGATAACAACCTGGGAAAGAGGATTAGAAAGGCCTGTATAGGAAACATGAGCAAAGTCCCCAAGAAGGGCCCCCCCAAAACCCCCAAAACAACAGTGAGCACTATCAAACAATATCTGAAAACAGGTTCAAGCCCGCAACCAAACCACACGGAGACTCATCCAGAAGCAACGATGGAGAGAAGGAAACCAAAGGATAAGAAATCTGACGGTCAGTCTGCCCAATCTACACCCGATCAAACGCTGGAAAATGAAGTAGATGTCAGCAGGATCGATGAACAGGGGGGAGAGTGCATCTCCCTACAAAAAACGAAATGGAAGAAATGCTTTTAAAAATGGAAAATGCGATTAAAGGGGACTTTCATCTTTTCAGAGAAGATTTGGGGCATCTATTGGCAGGAGTTGAATCCACAGAGAAAAGAGTGGACAGCCAGGAACAAGAAATGCACATATTAAAAGATCAGTTAAGATCCATACAATTAACTCAACGAGACATCCAATATAAATTAGAAGATGCAGAAAACAGGAATAGGCGACAAAATCTTAGAGTAAGAAATGTTCCGGAAAAAAGGGGAGAAGATTTAAGGATGATAATAACAACCATATTCAACCCCCTCCTGGGTAAAGAAGAAGAGGAGTACCCCAAATTAGAGCGGGTTCATCGAGTGGGTAGACTCTTAGAAACTGGCGTACCTAGACCACGGGATATCATAGCCAGATTCCGTTATTACGAGGATAAAGCTGTAATTTGGTCAAAATTGTATGGGAAAACTCCCCTGAAATATGAGGATTCCGAGATCCAGATCTACTCAGATTTAGCCCCCCAGACGTTGGAGAGGAGAAGGTTGCAGAGACCTTTACTTGAATTGATGCGACATTCAAATGTGAAATACACATGGGGTTTCCCCGCGTGCTTAATAGGCACAAAAGATGGGCGTTCGGCCAGATTAAAATTTCCGGAAGACCTGAGTGAATTCTGTCAAAAGTTGGACTTACAAGTCCTGGCCTTACCAGGATGGGAGACGGTGGCGGAGAGTGGGGGGGGTGGTGGGGGGATGGTGGGGGGCGGAGGAGAGGAGGTGAGATGTTGGAGGCTGGTCGATCACCGATCAGGGCAGAAGTAAGCAGCACATGACTCGCCCGCTGACCCCCGGCACCCTAAAGAATTCAGGGTTCGGGTAAGATATAGCTGCTGATCAGAGCCCCCACCTCACCTGAGATATTGAGAGAATGGAGGGGAGCCGCAATTGGATGGCCCCCAACGTCTCTATGACCTTAGTAGGGGTCAGGGAGGGAGGAGGTGTGATAGGGAGGGGGGGACGGGAAAGGAGGGGGGAGGGTGGAAGGGGATTCATGGGAGGGAATAAAGAGTACGGGGGGGTTAGGAGGGGAGGGAAGAGAAGGTGGGAAACGAGCTCCTGCATCACTGTGATCCTATTGCCATTAACTGCAAAGCTGTACCCAAAGGGCCTTGATGACTAACATCAAATTAATATCTTACAATGTAAAAGGACTCAACCTACCCAATAAACGAGCCAAAATCTTAGAAGAACTTAAAAAATATGGAGCAGGCATAGTTTTCCTTCAGGAGACACATATCTCACACGGGTCCAATATAAAACTCTTCTCTAGCCACTATCCAACTTGGTTCTACGGGGACACTATAATGAATAGATCAAGGGGGGTGGCCATAGGCTTTTCTAAAGATACCTTTTTTAGCTTAGAGAACAAACTTGTGGACCCGGAAGGGAGATATCTGTTCCTTAGAGGTTCTATTGGACAGACAAAATATACGCTTGCAAATATTTATGCCCCCAATACTAGGCCAGTACAATACCTGAGGGGGAGACTTGCTAAACTAAGGGATTTCAAAAGGGGATACGTGATTCTGATGGGAGATTTAAATTTTTATATGGACCAGGACTTAGATTCTACGTCCCGTGTACAGGGGACAAGTAATGTTGTAAAACAAATGACTAAACAAAATTTGCTCATCAGTCAACTGGTAGACATTTGGAGGGTTCATCACCCCAAAATTAGAGATTACACATTTTTCTCCCCCGTACACGGGACATACTCGCGCCTTGATTACATTTTATTGGACCACGGCTTGCTTGACAGAGTTTTAGAGACAAAAATAGAGATCATTTCGCTGTCTGATCACGCCCCGGTCTCGATGAGGCTTCACTTTCCAGATATACAGGCACCATATAATAACTGGAGACTAAATGAGGAACTTCTTAGGGATAAGGAGACTGTGGCCCAGATTAAAGTAGAGATAGAACAATACTTTAATAGCAACGACAATGGGGAGGTGCAGGGATCCCATGTTTGGGATGCTCATAAAGCATTTATTAGAGGGACTTTCATATCAAAGGGAGCCTGGAAGAAAAGAGAACTTCGTAAGAAAACCGAGGACTTAAAAGTAGAAATTGGCCTTCTCGAACAGGAACATAAACAGCTACGGGGCCAAAATAAGGAATTACTTCTAAGATTAACCTCTAGGAGAGACGATCTAAGGGAATTACTGGAACAGGACGTAAAGCAAACTTTTAATAGAATAGCAAAAGAAAGATACCTATGGGGAGACAAATCAAGTAAGCATCTAGCTAAAAT
This sequence comes from Lithobates sylvaticus, assembly GCA_028564925.1. Lineage (NCBI taxonomy): Eukaryota > Metazoa > Chordata > Amphibia > Anura > Ranidae > Lithobates > Lithobates sylvaticus. The sequence goes on along the minus strand of CM053030.1, from coordinate 119,286,040 downwards.
TCTACAAAAAAAAGGCAAGAAATTACATTGAAAAAATACAAAATGAGGCAGGAGAGGCTAAATATCTATCGGGCGACATAGCAAATTCCTTTAGCGAATATTATGAGGGAATTTACGCGGCCGGGCAAAATATCCCGAGAAAAGGTGAAAAAACAAAGAAAATTGAAACCTTCTTAGATAACGCCGGTTTGCCTAAGCTCCCTCTGGATGATATGGAGGCCCTAGAGCAGAGGTGTCCAAACTTTTTTCAAAGAGGGCCAGATTTGATGAAGTGAACATGCGTGAGGGCCGACCATTTTGCCTGACATTTTTTAAACCAATAAAATTTGGTCTAAGTGTGTTTGTTCGAGCACTAATACATTGCCAAACATGAATTCTCTTGCCTTTGTCGCACTCGCTCCTGACACAAAGACGAATGCTCTGCTCTTTAGGGGTACCGTTAATTATAAATGGTACCCCACACATTGGAAAACGTGGGGTGCTTTTGGTGCAGTGCAATTAAAAAAAAAAAAAGGTTGGGGACTTCTTTCCCTGCAGTTTTGTGGGTAGGGAAGCCCATTGAAATGAATGGGCTGATATACACGCAGCACGCAGTCACACAGATGTGAACCAAGAGCTTGTTCACATGTCAGGTTGGAGGGGCAGTAAAACCACATGGTTAAGCTGTTTTTACCACCCCCAACTTCTCCCCCTTTAGCTGCAGAGGGAGCAGCTGGGGGTATAAACATGCTGTGGCTGCAGCTGGAGGTATACCCAGGGTGAATGGGGCTGCACTGCAACTACCCCGCAACTGTGTGCATTGCACAGTTGCGGCATAGAGTGATGCTGGATTTTATAGGCTTAAAACAGGTGGTGAGGAGGAAAAATAATGCCTCTTTACCGCCTGTCAAATGCCTCTGAAAAGCAATCTGTGCATGGATTGCTTTTCAGAGGAGCAGCAGTCCTGGCTGATATCACAAACAAGACCTACAGATGCAGTTCTGATGGTACAGGAATGGGGGGGGGGGTCCGGATTAAAAGTAACATACACACATACACACACATACAGACACATGGACACACATACAGACACATGCATACAGACACATGTACATGGACACTCATACAGACACATGCATACAGACACATGTACATGGACACACATACAGACACATGTACATGGACACACATACAGACACATGTACATGGACACACATACAGACACATGCACACACATACAGACACATGCATACAGACACATGTACATGGACACATGTACATGGACACACATACAGACACATGTACATGGACACACATACAGACACATGTACATGGACACACATACAGACACATGTACATGGACACACATACAGATACATGTACATGGACACACATACAGACACATGCACACACATACATACAGACATACATACAAACACACATGCACAGACAGACACATGAATAAAGCCCTTTTAACCACTTCAATACCAGACACTTAGACACCTTCCCGCCCAAGCCAATTTTCAGCTTTCAGCGATGTCGCAATTTGAATGACAATTGCGCGGTCATGCTACTCTGTACCCAAACAAATTTTTTATCATTTTGTTCCAACAAATAGAGCTTTCTTTTGGTGGTATTTGATCACCTCTGCGATTTTTATTTTTTGCGCAACAAACAAAAAAAGACCGAAAATTTTGCAAAAAAACAAGTTTTTCTTTGTCACTGTTAATTTTTTTTGTAAATAAGTGCGTTTTCTTCTTCAATGACGGGCACTGATAAGGCGGCACTAATGGGCACTGATAAGGCGGCACTGATGGGCACCGATGAGGTGGCACCAATTAGGGGGCACCGATGAGGTGGCACTGATAGGTGGCACTGATGGGCACTGATAGGTGGCACTGATGGGCATTGATAGGTGGCACTGGTATGCGGCACTGATGGGCACTCAGGTGGCACTGATGGGCACTCATAGGCGGCACTGACGGGCACTCATAGGCGGCACTGATGCACACATATAGGTGGCACTGATAGGTGGCATGGATGGGCACTGATAGGTGGGCATGGGTGGGCACGGATGGGCACTGATAGGTGGCACTGATGGACGCTGATGAGTGGCACTGATGACACTGATGGGTGGCATTGCTGGGCATCCCTTTTTGCATCCCTTTTTTTAACTTTTTTTTTTTTTTATTAAATATGATGTGCCAATCAGTGCCCATCTGTGGGCACTGATTGGCATATTTTTGGCATTTTTTTTAACATGTGGATGGCCATGGGGGATGTACCTGGCCATCCACATGCTGGGGGCTTCCCTGGTGGTATTGGGGGCTTCCCTGGTGGTCCTGGGGGCTTCCCTGATGGTCTAGTGTGGGCATCTGAGGGGGGGCTGCGCTGATAAACAATCAGCGCATACCCCCCTGTCAGGAGAGCCGGCGATCGGCTCTCCTCTACTCGCGTCTATCAGACGCGAGTGAGGAAAAGCCGATCAACGGCTCTTCCTGTGTACATCGTGATCAGCCGTGATTGGACACGGCTGATCACGTGGTAAAGAGCCTCCGCCGGAGGCTCTTTACCGAGATCAGTGTAGCGGTGTGTCAGACTGACACACCGCTCCACCGATCGCCGCGATTCGCGCCCCCACGGGCGCGCGGCGGCTGTTATCCTGAAGGACGTCATATGACGCCCAGTCAGGATAACGAAACCACTTCCCGGACGTCAATTTGCTATTGACCTGGCGGGAAGTGGTTAAAACAAATCTAGCTTCTAGCATAGTACTGTACCTTTCCAGCTTCCTCATTCAGCCGGGTACTGCACTCTAGGGGGAAGCAGAGAGCACAGCACACTCCTCTGCACTTTACTTTCACTTTTGAGGCTGACGGAGCTTCTCACACAGTGCCGATGTTCGGCAGGGGATCTGCTCATCTGACAGCCCTGATCCCGCAGCACACTAGTTGTGAGAGGCTGGTTTAGATAACCAGGCGGGCCGTTCAAAACCGGACCGCGGGCCGCGATTGGCCCGCGGGCCGGACTTTGGACATGCCTGCCCTAGAGAGACCATTTTCTGAAGAAGAAGTAAAAAAGGCTTTGATGAATTCTCCGTCCAGGAAAAGTCCGGGCCCGGACGGCTTTACTGTTTCTTATTATAAAACATTCCAGGAGTTGTTGATCCCTAGACTATGCACCTATTTCAACGGATTGGGCTCAGAATATAAAATGAGCGAAGACTCCCTAACGGCCAACATCACGGTTATTCTGAAAGAAGGGAAGGATGGATCGGTGTGCTCGAGTTACAGACCAATCTCGCTTCTTAATGCCGACACCAAGCTATACGCCAAGATTTTGGAAGAGAGGGTCAAGCTGTACTTGAGCACACTGGTCCATCCCGACAAGGTAGGCTTCGTGGCCGGAAGAGAGGGGCGGGACAACGCTGTCCGAACATTGCTGTTGCTTCAAAGAATTAGAGAGGCGGGGTCCCCAGGTCTATTCCTGTCAATAGATGCGGAGAAAGCATTTGACAGGGTAGACTGGGGACTCATGTTCCAAACTTTAGCCCACATGGGCTTCGGACCAAAAATTTTACAAAGAATTGGGTTTCTTTATGACTTCCCTAAAGCTAAATTGCTTATTAAAATCAACGGAGTAACATCCTCCCGGTTCCGTATGAAAAACGGGACGAGACAGGGATGTCCGCTGTCCCCCCTTCTTTTTATTCTGTCCCTGGAACCCCTCCTGGCGACAATCAGGAGGAATCCAGGCATTGAAGGCATTGCAGTGGACAGCGATGAACATAAGATAGCAGCTTTTGCTGACGATATTTTATTTTACATAAGTAACCCACAAAGATCTTTCCCTAACTTAATGCAAATTTTAAAACAATATGGAGAGATCTCAAACTTTAAAGTCAATACTTCAAAATCCTTTATTCTGAATATAAACGTAACTAAAAAGGATAAAGAGATTCTACAGGAGAGATTTGTCTTCCCATGGAAAAAACATATTAAGTATTTGGGAATCAATTTAGCAAAATCAATTAAGGAAATATACAGAATCAATTATATCCCATTGCTAGATGAGATAGCAAAAAAAAGCAAAGACTATTCTAAGAGACCTCTTTCGTGGCTGGGCCGCATCAATGCAGCGAAAATGACTCTGTTACCCATAATCACATACAAATTCCAAATGCTCCCAATCCCTTTATCCCAGACGTATCTTAATAAACTAAAATCCCTCATAATGAATTTTATATGGAAAAACAAGAAGCATAGAATAGCACTCCACTTACTGAAGAAGGAAAAAAAGAGAGGGGGCTTAGCACCCGATGTGGTAAATTACTACTATGCAACGGCCCTATCTAGAATCCCTGAATGGAGCAATAACAACAGTAAAAAAAGATGGGTAAACTTAGAAAAAATTCTCAGCAATTCACAATTAGGAAAAGACATTTGGAACCCCCCAAAGTATAGAGCACTGAGTGAAGGCACCAACACTGTGACAATAAATACACTAAAAATATGGGATAAAATGTATAAATTCTTTAACGTTAAATATAATTCTCCATTAATAGCACTTAAAAATAATGATTATTTTGCACCAGGGAATAAATTAGTGGGAGGGGGTTGGATTAAAGATGACAGGGCACAACTGAAAGATATTTTACATAAGGGAAAAATTCTTTCACTAAGCGAACTAAAAAATAGGGGGGACTTTTTTGATATGAACGAGTGGAGGTATCTTCAACTATCGCATTTTGTCAGAAGCCTTCCGCAACCAATTAGGGCGAGTGAGGACTTGACCCGTCTAGAGCGAATTTTTACAGCTCGCGAGACAAAAGGATCAATTTAGAAGATTTATAAACTTCTGCAGGATGTGGATGGATTGAAAATACCCCCATTCATTCAAAAGTGGGAGAGGGAACTGGGCACAAAAATTGACACACCTACACTGAGAATTTTTTTTAAATTAACCTATAGTTCAGCAGTAGATTCCAGGGCCACTGAAACAAATTACAAGTGTTTATCAAGGTGGTACATAACTCCATCAAAATCATGCCAATTTCAACAAGGGGGTTCTGCCGAGTGTTGGAGAGGTTGTAGGGATAAGGGGACGATGGCACACCTGTGGTGGGATTGTATTAAGATAAAAGCTTACTGGAGGAGAATAATTGATTATATCAAGGATATTACTGGAATAAACGTCGAAAACGATCTGTGGGTGATTTTATTCCACGGTACTAAAGGAGCTGTTAAGCATTATCAAGGGTCCCTAGTCCCGCACCTACTCAATGCCGCAAAGCGCCAGATAGCGAGGAACTGGAGGAATCAGGATAGCCCAGCAATATGGGAGTGGATAGACCTAGTCGAGAATACTCGAACGATGGAGTTTCTGAGAACTAATCCTAAAGAGGAAACGGGAGGAGTAGCAGAGAAGTGGGACAGGTGGAAAAAGTTCAAAAAGACGTGGAGTTATGTAGAAGCTGTACGTGCTTAGGGTAAAGGTTGAAGTTCCTGAATCCAAAATCGAGAGCCCAAATCATCGATGGCCAAACCAAGCCAACGGACACAGCGATGCGGAGCGGGGGGAGGGATCGGGGGGGGGGAGGGGGGAATTTAAAAGTAAAACCTGTAAATTAAACGATTGCGGTTTTGTCGATTAAAGATTTATAAGTAAGTAAGGAACGCCACAATGATGTGAACACTAAAACGGACGAGACGAACAGTTAAAGCTGAGCAAGGTCCGTTTGGAAAGTCTAACTGAGATGGCAAAAAAAAAAAAAAAAAAAAAAAAAAAGAACGTAACTGCAGGTAGACGGGGCTAGCGAAGGCAGTGAATGCCGCTACGCTAGCCCCGTCACCTGGTATGGTCTTAAAGGGAATCCCCACGCCGAAAAAACGGCGTGGGGGTCCCCCCAAATCCATCTCAGACCCTTATCCGAGCACGCAGCCCGGCAGGCCAGGAAAGGGGTGGGGATGAGCGAGCGCCCCCCCTCCTGAGCCGTACCAGGCTGCGTGCCCTCAACATGGGGGGTGCCCTGGGGAAAGGGGGGCCGTGCGGCCCCCCCACCCCAAAGCACCTTGTCCCCATGTTGATGAGGACAAGGGCCTCTTCCCGACAACCCTGGCCGTTGGTTGTCGGGGTCTGCGGCCGGGGGCTTATCGGAATCCGGGAGCCCCCTTTAATAAGGGGGCCCCCAGATCCCGGCCCCCCACCCTATGTGAATGAGTATGGGATTCGCCTAAGGTGTAAAGTGTAAAGAAAAAAAAACACACAATTTTTTAAAAAATATTTTATTGCACTGCTCCGGGGGTCTTCTTCCGTCTTGGGGGGTCTTCTCGCCGGACTCCTCCGCTCATTTACCTAGCTCTTTTACCGAGCAGAGGAGCCCAGCTACCTTCTTCGTCGTCGACGCTATCGTCTGGGGGTCTCCATCCGCCTTCCGGGGTCTTCCGGGGTCTCTTCTGTTCTTGCCGCTGTCGTCGTTTTCTGCGCCGCCGCCGCCTTCTTCTTCTTCTTCTTCCTCTTCTTCTTCTCCTTCCGATGTTGACTCATCGCTCGCTCTGGCCGGAATGCCAGAGCCGCGCTGTGCTGGGACTTATATAGGGACAAGGGGACAGGGTCACATGCTCATGTCACATGGTGACCCCACCCCCTTGTGATGTCACAGTCCCAGCATCCTCCGGGACTGTGACATCACAAGGGGGCGGGGTCACCATGGGACATGAGCATGTGACCCTGTCCCCTTGTCCCTATATAAGTCCCAGCACAGCGCGGCTCTGGCATTCCGGCCAGAGCGAGCGACAAGTCAACATCAGAAGGAGAAGAGGAAGAAGAAGAAGAAGAAGGCGGCGGCGGCGCAGAAAATGACGACAGCGGCAAGAACAGAAGAGACCCCGGAAGACCCCGGAAGACCCCCGAAGGCTGATCGAGACCCCCAGACGAAGGCGTCGACAACGAAGAAGGTAGCTGGGCTCCTCTGCTCGGTAAAAGAGCTAGGTAAATGAGCGGAGGAGTCCGGCGAGAAGACCCCCCAAGACGGAAGAAGACCCCCGGAGCAGTGCAATAAAATATTTTTTAAAAAATTGTGTGTTTTTTTTCTTTACACTTTACACCTTAGGTGAATGGGTAGGGGTACATCGTACCCCATACTCATTCACATAGGGTGGGGGGCCAGGATCTGGGGGCCCCCTTATTAGCGGGGGCTCCCGGATTCCGATAAGCCCCCTGCCCGCAGACCCCGACAACCAACGGCTAGGGTTGTCGGGAAGAGGCCCTTGTCCTCATCAACATGGGGACAAGGTGCTTTGGGGTGGGGGGGGCGCACGACCTCCCTTTCCCCAGGGCACCCCCCATATTGAGGGCACGCGGCCTGGTACGGCTCAGGAGGGGGGGGGCGCTCGCTCGTCCCCACCCCTTTCCTGGCCTGCCAGGCTGCGTGCTCGGATAAGGGTCTGAGATGGATTTGGGGGGGACCCCCATGCCGTTTTTTCGTCGTGGGGATTCCCTTTAAATCCATGCCAGGTGACGGGGCTAGCGTGGCGGCATTCACTGCCTTCGCTAGCTCCGTCTACCTGAAGTCACGTGCTAAATGAACGGACTTTCAGATGATCGGCAAGTCCTTTCATTTCCAAAAGTCCGGCGGACTAGCATACTAATGGCGGGATTGTCCGCCGGACTGCCAAGTCCAGCGGATAATTTTAAAACAAAACTTAAAACCTAGTCCGCCGGACTGCCAAGTCCAGCGGATAATTTTAAAACAAAACTTAAAACCTAGTCCGCCGGACTTTTGGCGCCAAAAAGTCCACCGGCGCCCACACACGGGGGGATAGTCCGTTCGTGTATACGCGGCATTAGAGGAAAAATCTGCCTGAGGGGCCAGTTCCTGACACCTATTCTCCCATAGAGTACAACCGCTGATCTTCCTTCCTCGGCTCCTTTAAGGTTATCAATAATTGGTTACAGTTCTCACTATGTGTGCAGGGGGAATTTGCCGCTTTTGTAATTGTGAGTCTTTCTTTTATTCCACTCTCTTTGGGCCCTGGTAGATTTTACCCCCAATCTTGATGCCCTGTGGTCCACAGGGCCTGATCCCATGCTTGACATCCTGCCCTATTCCATAGCCAACAAATGTATTTATCTGCCCATAGAAGTCCCCTAGCCCCAGTTGTATTCCCACAATCTGCAATCTGACAAAAGTCAACTAAAATTGTACTAGTTATTCCTTCTATGAAGGTTAAATTCAATGCTTTTCCTGTTCTTTCCCAATCCAAAGGTTCCTCTGCTCTTCCATAACGTATACCCCCTCTTATGGATGCCTCTCCTAGAGTCACCAGTAACCCAAGGATAATTACTGTCCCTTTCATCCTACCCAGCTACAGAGTTCCAGCGGATAGGGTAGGGGAGTTGGAAGGGGAGGGAGACTTCACCGGTTTGAGACAAGTCCAACCTTGTGTGAGACCTCCCTTTGTAGCCAGATTTTCTGGTTCTCTTGCAGCCAACTGACCCTACTCTGCCTGTAAAACCTTTTTGCAATGGGACTGGTGAATCCAGGTAGACCTCTCTGCAATCCTTATAGCCGTGGGGTGGTGAAAAGAACCTGATATGGCCCCTCCCACTTGGGTGAGTGCCAATGTTTTCTTTTTATTACTTTTACCAGACAATATTTTTTTCTTTCACATTTGTCCAATTCAATAAAATCCATGCAAATGTGTTTGAATGGATATTGCGGTGTGGGGAACTTCCCTTTCCATGGTCTTATGCCTCCCTGAGCATTGTGTCTAGAACGTACAATGCATTGAGAACAAAAAGTTGTTTAGTAGTTTGTGAAGCCATAGGCTGTACATACCTTATTTAACATCTCAGTCACACCCCTGTTTGACACATGAGTTACTCCATGTGTCAATACTGCTGCATACCTACATAAGGATTTTGGCAATACCAGCTTTCCTTCAGGTGATGTGTAGATGTTATCTATTATTGTGCAACCTTTTGTTTTCCAATATTGTTTCTCCCAGGGGATGCATTCTGCAGCATATCAGTAAGGACTGTATAATCTAGCTCTATGATTTCCTGTTCTGTCATTATTTGATGTGTTTCTTGTGCCGCTATTTTAGCCGCTTAATCTGCCCTTTTATTTCCTTCCGAGATGGGGTCTGTATGTTTTGTGTGTGCTTGACATTTGCAGATTGCAAGCTCTTTTGGAAACTGTTTTGCATCTAGGAGTTCTAGAATGTCCGTGTGTGAAATTGGCATACCACTGGAGGTGACCATCCCCCTGTTTTTCCATTGTTGTGCAAAAATATGTACTGTTGAAAATGCATATTGACTGATAGTATTCATTCTCTTGTCAGTGCTACAAGTTCTGCTACTTGTGCTGAATAATGTTTTGGTAATGGCCTAGCTTCTAAGATTTCATCCTGTGTTACTACGGCATTTGTGCCATCTGGATTTTTCTTATTGGAGCCATCAACAAAAAGTGTCATGTCAGGGTTAGATAACGGTACATATTTCAAATCACTTTGTGGCGGTACCTTTTCCGCAATGGCAGCAGTACAGTCATGTTTATGGCCATCAGTAGGAAGTGGTAGTAGTGTGGATAGGTTTAATGTAGTACATCTCTGTATCGTTAAGTGAGGTTGTGTCAAAAGTATTGTCATACAGAAAAGAGGTTGTGCTGGGCTCAAATGTGATATCTTTTGTTGTAAAAGGATAACAGACACTGCATGTGGTACTTTGAGTGTCAGTACTGTCAGCACTATAAATGCTGAGGCCTTAACTGCTTCAGCTGCAGCTACCACTGCCTGTACACAGGGTGGAAGTGCTCTAGTTACACTGTCTAGTTTTGTAGAATAGTAAGCAATCGGTCTCTGGCGCCCGCCATGTGACTGTGTAAGTACTGATGTCATGTGACCTTCCCTTGAGTCTACTGTTTGTTTGAAAGGTTTGTCATAGTTTGGTTAGGCTAGTACTGATGAGCTAGAAAGGACTTGTTTTAGGTCAGTAAAGGCTGTCTCTGTTTCCTCACTCCATTTTATAGCGCCCTGTGGGGCCATGGGGTTCCCATGTATGGCATGGACCCACGGGGCAGTCAGTATTGAATACCTAGGGATCCAAGCCCTACAAAAATTTGTCATGCCCAAAAAGGACATAATTTGTTTCTTTGTTTCTGGCATCGCCATCTGGAAGAGGGCTCAAATTTTCTCCTCATCCAGATGTCGACCTTCTTTTGAGATATTATACCCTAAGTATTTGACCTGCTGTTGCCACAACTGGAGTTTAGTTTTATTTACCTTATGCCCTTGGTCATGGAGGAAATACAACAGAGCCATTGTGTCAGTCCTACAAACCTCCTCTGAGGGAGACGCCACTAGGATGTCGTCTACATAGAGGAGGATCTTGCTTCCCACTGGGGGTAAAAATTGAGCCAAGTTTGAGGACATTGCCTGTGAAAAGATGGTGGGGCAACCTGGTGAAGGTGTACCTTTTTTCCCCTGTAGGTGAAGGCAAACCAAAATTGATGGTCAGGATGCACTGGAATACTAAAGAAGGTGTTACTGATACCAATCACTGAAAATAATAAATTTCCTGAATCTAAATCATTCAATAGTGTGTGTGGATCTAGTACCACAGGAGCTCTTGGTATAACTGCCTGGTTAACAGCTTGTAAATCCTGTACCATTCTCCAACCTGTGGAAGGCGGAGCCTTCTTAACAGGAAAAAGAGGGGTATTGCAGGGGCTATACCCTCCTCTGCTTCCTTCTTAAGGGGGTATCTCCTTCATCACCTTGCATAAAAACCTTTACTTTCACATTCTTTTTTTCCATCGTTTTCAAATACTTCTCAGAATGCTTAGCATATTGCAAAACATCTAAAACCGATACAGTTCAGTAAGTAACCATGTTTTTAACAATGTAATCCTTATGATCCTGTTTTAATCCATTAACAAAAGCTATCTTTAGCTGTTGCTGATATGCGCTATTCATATCCTCAGCTTCGGGGAGCCCAGAGAACACTTTAAAAACTTCTCGTAGTTTATTCAGATAATCACTGACACTTTCCTTGTCTTCCTGTACAGTCATATTAATCTTTTGCCAGTCAGTTCGTTGTACCCATCGGAGATTGCAGGTGGTTCCTCTGACAGGGGTGGATGTCACAGGGAGGGTGGTACTCTGGGCGGTGGCCTTCACCTGAGGGGCAGGACCATTATAAGTAGGTGGTCTCTGGGTGTAACAAATGAGATCATCCTCTTTGTCCACTAGGGACCGTTGGGCTTGGCATTTTTCTTTTGTTCTCCTTCCTTTTAATGGCGCATTAGGAACACAACAGCAGCATAAGGCAGAAGACATTCTTTTACAGAAACTATTCCCCATGTCTCTGTTTTTTTTTTTCTTGAGTTTACACAAAAGAGGAAGTGCACTTAGATGTCCGTGAGGGGGGAAGGGTAAATGAGTGAGTCCATTTTTTTAACCACACGTTTTCAGGCACACAGTTCATATAACTGCCTTAGCAGACAAATTCCCCACCGTTAGCATTAAGCGGGCCTTTTATCAACTTGTAAACCACACTATGGGGAGAATCAAAAAATAGTTAAAACCTGTCACTGCAGTACTGTTGTTCAGTGAAGTTGTAAAGTTAGCAGTAAGGTTAAACATGAGAAAAAGAGACTAAACACCCAGAAGAAAATTAGCCTTTGCGATCTTTCTAGATCATTTAGCTACTTTTAGCGCTTTTAGATCATCAGGCAATCAACCTCTGATGCTCGATATACCTTTCAACAAATCTTTTTTTTATCTGTCCTGGACATGTGCCTCTGACTTTGACTGTTGGGACTATCGAAATGTTATACAATCAGTCGCAATGTTGGCAAATACAACTCATTTAATCAAACAGAAAGAGAAGAAGAGACTTAGAAAGGAATTCAAAATATTTTAAATTGTTTTACCTCTCAAACATCTTGGATGACTGGATCACGCAGGTTCAGAACCAGATAGTGGTTCCAGGTCCCGTTACCGACCAGCCCCAATTCTACCCCTAATGTTAAGCAGGGGGACTTTCGTTCTCAGTGAACTTTGAAGTCCAATACTCACCGAGGTGTTGGTCTGGACCGTCTGACCCAGGATTCACTCGTTGGTCCGGCTCGAAGGACTAAAATGTTAGGAATATTCTTCTCCTGTGATTAGTCAAACTCCAGATGTATTGAAAAGCATACAATTTATTTCAATTGTGTGACACAAAAGGATGAGCTTCTTACACGTTTGAGTGAAAATGCAGATGTCATCCGGAATACAGGATGTCACTTTCTTTTATGAGATCAACAAAAAGAATCCTATTGGCTAGAAGCTCACTGGTGGCTCATGATGCATAACAGCTTTATTTGCCAATTCACAGTTAGCTTTTTACAATCTTATTCCCTTATATAGCAAAGCCTGTGGTTTTCTGGCCTTAGGCAGTTAGTTAAAACAATAGATAAGAAAACAAGTTAAAGAAATGTGTCCTTAGACGCCATTTTAGAATTATTAGTCTCCATCTTAGATAAAATATTCACACGATAAACATTAAAACTTTTCCAACAGTCACAAAGACAAATAGATTGGCAAATCTCCTTAGTATGAACACGTACAGCTGTAAAAACCCGACAGTGGGTCTAACCCCTCAACACTCTATTGAAAGTGAAAAAAGCTTTGCCTTTTACATTAAATTAAAAAATTTGATAACTTTCATTGTAAAATTACTTACATTTTTTTTTACCTGCAAAACACATTTCTAATAAGAAAATGTATATATTTTAACTTTATATCCCCACAGCAATAGTCTTGAAGGGAACTTGATTTTGTTATTTATAATAAATACCCTTGGTATAGTACCTTACATAGTAGGTGAGGTTGAAAAAAGACACAAGTCCATCAACCATCTTCCTAATTACATGACATCATTACATCATTCACCATACTTAAAATGATACCAAAAATATCCTATAAAATAACGATAATAACTTAAAATTTACTACTCATTACCAGTGTTGGTCATCTTACTTTAAAAAAGTAATTAGTTAAGTTACAAATTACTTCTCCCAAAAAGTAATTGCGTTAGTAACTCAGTTACTACATTAGAAAAGTAATTAGTTACTCAGCAAAGTAACTGACTTTTTTTTTAAATATTCTATATGTGTAACTAAGGGGCGGGTCTAGTATTACTGTAACCAAGGGGCGCATTTATTATTATTGTTATATATCATGTAACCAAGGGGCTGCTCTATTATTACTCTAACCAAGGGGCAGATCTGTTATATCGTGTAAGCAAGTGGCGGGTCTATTATTATTATATTGTGTAAGGGGCGGATGGCTACAGAAGAGGGCGAATGTTAAATTAATGGGCAGAGCTCGATATATAACAATAATAATAAATGCGCCCCTTGGTTACAGTAATACTAGACCCGCCCCTTACTTACACGATAGACGCCCCTTGCAGAGTAGCACGAGCATCGGGAGCGTGCGGCATCGCCTCGTACAATTACATGTTAACTGCACCTGCGCGGTGTAGAGTTCACTCAGAGCTGTTTAGGTTCGGCAATTTTCGGAAGCTCCTTCGTACTGCGCAAGCGCTGCGCCTGCACAGTACAGGGGGTCCTTATCCGGCGGGGGAACTTTTTCGGCAGGACACTGGAATTACACTACTGCCATCTAGTGGCGGTAGATGTAATTGGGGTAACTAAGCCAAAGTAATGGGAACTGAGTTACCATGAGGGGAAAAGTAATCAGTTAGATTACTAGTTACCCTCTAAAGTAACTGCGTTAGGTAACTCAGTTTATTTTAACTCAGTTACTTACATCACTGCTCACTACCAACAAAAATAATAATATACCAATTTACCTAAGAAATCACTGCTACCACCATTAAAATAAAAAAATTACAGTGAATCATAATTCAGAAGGGCGTAACACGTCGGGCCTGGCTTTATGGCAACCAGATGTGACGTCAGAGTTGGAACCAAAACCAAAATGTATCAGCACAGCAGCACCGGAAGTTACTGATCGGTGGAGCGGATCAGATGCTGTTCACTCCTGGATGAGGCTAATGCCTGGTGGTTCTGACGATATTGTAATGAATGGGCTGTAAATGTATTTTATCTGGCGAGTAGTTTATGATTTTAAATAAAGCACATGGTTTTATAGAATTACACTATTGCTGCTTTTTTTTTTTTTCCATAGTGGGGAGCAAATCTTCGGATGAAGACAGATCATTGTTATGCCCTAGAACAGGGGTCTCCAAACTATGGCCCTCCAGTTGTTCAGGAACTACAATTCCCATCATACCTAGTCGTTTTACAATGCCTCTTGGGATGTGTAGTTCCGCAACAGCTGGAGGGCCGTAGTTTGGAGATCCCTGCCCTAGAAGATTGAAGTATTCATGATCATAAACGAAGTACGCCGATTATTGATATGAGAGGCATATAATTATGGTGAATCCCAGCCTGTGGGGAGTGGAAGTTACCTTAGTCGTGGTGTAGACATTCAAGAGGAGCGTTCATATATGATATTCCCATTGTCAATTTGAAGATTAATTTCACTGGGAATTATTTGGACTTTGTTTAATTTTACTTCCCTTTTTTTGAGACTCTTTTTTTATACATGTGGTGGACTGTTTTATTAGTGTAAACATGTTGTTTATGTCACACGCTACCTACCTACTGTTTATAATACCAAAAATATATCAGGCCCATGCTGTCTTTTTTTTTTACATTTTTATCTCTTTTATATCTTTTTTGTACTAATGACAAAGAATATTTGTTCTAAAAAAATTAATAAAAATTACACAGGGATTCAAGGAGAATTATGGGCACTGCAAAAGTTTAATTTAAGACCTTCTCTCTCATGTTTGTTTACTGTATCATGTGATCAATATAAATTTTCTTTATTTTCATAGTTATGTGATAATCATCTTTTAATCACCATCTAACTGTATAATAATGCTCCTGAAGAAGTGGCTAATGTAAATCCGCGAAACATGTAGAGCAACCAATATACAGATGGTATTTATTTTCCAGTTGTCACAATGTGGTGCGACTATAGAATTTAATGTTCTGTTTTGATTATCACTATTGGTTTTAATATGTAAAGGTCTAATGCTATATGTATATTCTTGTAATACACTTATTTATATATATATATTATTATTATATTTTATTTGTGACTGTCTACTGTATTGTCAGTTTATATACGGTACCATCAAAGTCCATTATAGCCCCCCCCCCCCCCTTCCAATT
This sequence comes from Lithobates sylvaticus, assembly GCA_028564925.1. NCBI lineage: Eukaryota > Metazoa > Chordata > Amphibia > Anura > Ranidae > Lithobates > Lithobates sylvaticus. The sequence goes on along the minus strand of CM053030.1, from coordinate 119,270,805 downwards.
TGCATATACTGTCGGGACAAAGGTACCATAAATAATATTTCTACTGTTATGGCATTTTTCTGTAACTATCATAATAAAACATTTAGAGGTTTTAAATCATGTCATACATTAGGAGAAAATAAACATTTTAAATCAAGTTTTAATATGTTTATAATACTAAATATATTTGTAAAATATGGTTTACCTTATGTAACTATGAGTGATATACAGCAGAAATGTAGAAAAGTGGGAATGTGAATATCTGCGGTATAATTATGTTTCCCAAGTCACTTCACAGGTCTCTGTTTAAATGTTCCTGAGGTGCTTGTTACTTGATTGCCTTGAGCTGCACAAGACAGCTGGCACTGACTGATGATTTTTAGGCTTGCTTGCTATATTTGGTTGAAAATCCTCGGCTATGAAACTGTAAGCTTACACTAATACAAGAATCCATTTGATGGGCTGTTGCAGAAAACGATTATAATGAGTAAAAAAATTAAATCCAGGAATAAATAGGGAAATGTGTAATTGCCTTAAAACTACAGTAGAGAAAATTTCAGTTGTTTGCACTGTCAGCTCAGGTAAACATGAAACCATTTAGAATAAAGATCGCTACAGTATGGGCTCAAAGTTTATAACACATTATAGTGAATGTCCAGCCACAACTTTTTTTTTGTTTTGTTTTGAATAGGAAACTAAGGATCAGACCCCATTTTGAGTTTTTGCCGCTAACCAGGGCTCTGATATGCCGCGTACACACGAAGGGACTATCCCGCGGGATTATCCGCTGAACCGAAGTCCAGCGGATAATCCCCTCGTGTGTGGGCGCCGGCGGACTTTTTTTGGCCAAAGTACGGCGGACTAAAGTTTCAGGTTTTGTTTTCAAATTATCCGCTGGACTTGGCAGTCCAGCGGATAATCCGGTCGTGTGTAGTATGGTCCGGCGTACCAAAAAGGACGCATGCTCAGTAGCTAGTATGTCACGGACTCGCTCGGTCTGGTAAAACTAGCCTTCGTTTTGAAGCTCGCACAATCGTCACGCTGCTGAATTTTTTTTTTTTTTTTGTTTTCTGACAGCGGGATTTGTATGTTATCGTACTTGAACAATGATTTTGCCTTGCTGCTTGTATATTCACGCAGAGTACTCCCGAACGTTTTTTCTTCACCATTCTTTAGTGAAGTTATATATTTGTATATATATATATATCTATATCTATATCTCTATCTCTATCTCTCTCTATATATATATATATATATATATATATATATATATATATATATATATAGATATAGATATAGATATAGATATAGATATAGATATCCAAATCACCAAATGAAAAATATATCTATATTTCTCAATAAGCCCAAAAAAATATATATCTATATCTACATATATATATATATATATATTAATATATATAGATATATAGATCTATACGTGTATAAATATATATATATATATATATATATATATATATATATATATATATATATATATATATATATATATATATATATATATATATATATATATATATATATGTACATATATCTCTATATAGATATTTTTTATTATTTGTTGGTTATCAAAAGGATTAGTTATTACACATGATACAATTGTGGAGTCAGCAGAGCTTGCCCTTAATTCAGATCTTAACCCTCACCTTTCCAGCGACTGCACTTGCAGTTCCATTGAAGTTGCACTTTACACTTGTATTGTCAAATGAATGTTTAGACATGTACCTGCCTACTCCTAAAGAAACTATGTTTTTGAATAACAAGCACGTATATCATTATTTGATGAAAATTAAATGACCATTTATTCTGGTTAAAACAAACAAGGCAAAACAAAATAGGAAGGCAACACTGGAGCCACTTGTAGATTTTGTGAAGACTTTTTGCCCCAACGGCAGACATCAAGTTTGTGAAGCCAAAAATTAAGCTTGGGCACATTTCATCCAATATAGGGAGCACAAGAAGATTGACCAGGAATCAGACAGACCAGGAACAGCAGCAGATGACATCTATGTCCCCAAGCTGTGGCACTACAACAGCCTGTGTCTTCTGTGAGACCAGACTGAAGCCAGGCAATCACTTCCGACTCTTCCCACCACGCTGCCCTGCACTCTTCCCTGCAGTCTTCCCTGCACGCTTCCTTGGAGGCTGACTTGTGGTAGGAGGAGGAGGAGGAGGAGGAGGAGGAGAAGAAGGAAGACGAGGAGGAGGAGGAGGAGGAGAAGTTGGTGTCGGGCCTTCATGTGTCAGGCGGGTGGATTCTCGTAATTCACCCCTCAAACCCCCCCTAATTGCATCAGAAATGAGGCCCTCACACAGGTGCCGTTGGCCCCTCTCCATTTCCAGCAACCTGCTGGACAAGTAGCTGGCATAGGCCTCTTCTGGAAGGGGGGGTTTGTCGAGAATCGCACTCGCCTTCCGAATCAGTTGGAGTGATTCCTCCTCAACAATGGTCATCCTCCTGGGCCTTCTTGGGGGTAAGGGCAGGGGTTGAGGTAGACTTCTTCTTAATCGGGTCTGGCTGTCACTCTGGCTCGTGCTGGGCCCAGCCACCTCCTGGCTCTCGCTGGTCATGTCCTCCTCCTCCATACCACTTGGCCCGGCATCATCCTGGGTCAGCTCATCCTGTGTGCAAATAAAAACAAAAATCAAACACCTGTTTTGTGGTTTCTGGCCTCCTCAATCATCCAATTGTAAACTTACGAACGAGCATCTAAATTTTCTAAAAGATCCAAAAGGCTATCATTTGGACCCCTGCATTTTCCAAGCAGATCACCAATGTTGTATAACGCTTTTTTTGCCACTACTGGATGTATGTATACACTATATATGTATCGATATGTTGCACCAACACTTTTTAGAAGTGTGCAGAATTTTTGGGAGCTTTTTTCACAATTCTGAGTTCAGGGTGTTAATTGGTTCACATTTTAACGTTTACAGCATTAATATTCACACAATCACAATTTAGGCTACTAAATATATACCTGGCTCCAGCTGGGCGCATCAGCCTGCTCCAAGGTGGAGGGGTCTTCTCCTTCCGTGGAAGCCTCAGCTGGGGTGGAGGGAAGAGTGGAGGGAAGAGTGGAGGGAAGGGTGGAGGGAAGAGTGGACAGTGATTGCCTGGGTTCCATCTGGTCACCTATAAAAGTCAGTTGGTTGTAGTACCACAGCTTGGGTACATAAACATCCTCTGCTGCTGCTCCTGATCTGACTGATTCCTCAATCTTCTTGCGCTCCCGCTTGTACATGTGCCTTAAACTTGCAATTCTGGCTTCCACAAACTTGGTGTTTGCGTTGGGGACTTGAGTCTTCACAAAATCCACAAGTGGCCCCAGTGTTGCCTTCCGGACATCCCTATTGCCATATAAAGGGTTCTTGAGCTGCCACAGGTTGGTATTTTTTCTGTACAGGGCAATGAATTCGGACATGAACTGCTGGTCCTTGAATGGATTCAACTGGGGTGCTGACATGTTTGTTTCTGTTTTGTTAGTAATGGCAATACAAAAGACCAAAAACACAAATGTTACTTAAAACGCACAACCAGTTTTTCTTACCAAACATTACACAACACACCCACACACAGGCAGCAACACATCCACACAGGCAGCAACCCCTACACACAGGCAGCAACCCCTACACACAGGCAGCAACCCCTACACACAGGCAGCAACACATCCACACAGGCAGCAACCCCTACACACAGGCAGCAACCCCTACACACAGGCAGCAACACACACATATCCTTAAAAAATGCAGGCCCAAAACCCAAAATAACACAGTAATGCATCCTAGAAAACACTTACCTTCGTACACAGCGCTCGCTACTTCCGTTCGGGAACACGTGGGGCCCTCAAACAGCCTTATATACACTGCGCACGCGTCGAAGTCCGCCTGCGTCCTCTGCGTCGCCCGCCCATGACGTTCCTCCTGACGAGTATTCCCCGCCCCGCTTCCCCTCGTTGCATTGTGGGTGAATAAATTCATGAATATGGCGGACACATTCTCAGCCAGTAGCGCGGAGGAAAGCCAAGAAGCGAACACATCTGCATCCAGCAGCAGATATAAAGCCACCAATATGGCCTTTGAAGAGATGGTGGAGATGGTGGACATCCTCCAAAGGGAAGATTACGACGGGGAAAATGGCCCGTACCCTCGACCCAACTTGCGCAAGGACAAGATTCTCACTACAATCGTCAGCACCCTGGAGCAGAAATTCGGCGTACGAAGGGGCAAGGATCAACTGCGCAAGCGATGGTCCGACATCAAATCCAGGGAGCACGATCAGTACAGGAGAATTCGAAAAGCCATCAAAAAAAGTAAGTCAAGCACGTGCGCTACTATGGTTATACTTGATATGTCTAATCTTGCGCAGATGTTATTACCATTCGTACGTGAAACTTGCGCACATGTTATTACCATTCGTACGTGAAACTTGCGCAGATGTTATTACCATTCGTCCGTGAAACTTGCGCACATGTTATTACCATTCGTCCGTGAAACTTGCGCACATGTTATTACCATTCGTACGTGAAACTTGCGCACATGTTATTACCATTCGTACGTGAAACTTGCGCAGATGTTATTACCATTCGTACGTGAAACTTGCGCAGATGTTATTACCATTCGTCCGTGAAACTTGCGCAGATGTTATTACCATTCGTCCGTGAAACTTGCGCAGATGTTATTACCATTCGTCCGTGAAACTTGCGCACATGTTATTACCATTCGTCCGTGAAACTTGCGCAGATGTTATTACCATTCGTACGTGAAACTTGCGCAGATGTTATTACCATTCGTACGTGAAACTTGCGCATATTTGATGAAAGTTCAGTTTGTCTTCATAACGTTTATTGAGTTTACCTGGCTTTGGGTTGTTGGAGTTGTAAGGTTGTTTATTATTGTCACTATCTATACAATTACTGCTGTAGTAAGGGTTTTAGGGGTAACTTACACAGGGACTCCAGAGGCTGTTTTGGGGGGGGGGGATAAATATGTTAAGCAGGGTCTCATGCTCACAATTCCCAAAAAATGCTCATCATCTCCAAATACTGTAGGTGGTGACTTTTCAAAGAAGTACACTCACCTGTCCCTTGGATGGTGCAGCTACAATCTCTGATCTTGCAATCATGAAATGAATGTTTGCGGCTTCACTTCCCGGGTCACTATTGGGCATGCGCCAGTTGCGCAATGCAATAGGACTGGTCCGCGCGAGCTCGGGGACCCCTGTGTGTCCCAGCAGACAGCACGGTGGGACGGGATGTGGCGTATACTTCTGTGGGAGTCTAGGGCCGGACGTGTGTGCAAATACCTGCCTTACACAGGTATCTGCAACCCCTCCCCCCTAAAAGGTTGAAAATAAGACACCACAGGGGTGCAGGGATCCAATGAGCGGAAGTTCAAATTTAGGGTTGAAGGGCGGTTTAAGTATTGGAGTTTCATTAGATAGACATTTCAATTCTGTCTTCAAGTAGGATCTTCTAACAAACTGCTAATAATTGGACAAGACTTTTAAACAATGTTTACTAATCCTATTTTGGCACTCAAATATCAGTGTGATTAAAAGTGTACCTTTTTGTGTTCCATTACCATAGGGGGCAAAAGACTCAGACGTCAGTCCGAACCTACGAGGACCTCCCGGCCTCACCAGACTAATTGGGCAGTTAGCCCAAGCCCGCGCGTGGATGTGGCGGAACAGGTCGTTGAAGTGGATCAAATCTGCACCCCACCAAGTGAGTGTCTCAGAACACAGATTGAGCTAATTAATTAAGGTCTGCATGTTTTTGACACTTTTTTTCTTGTGTTTTATCTACCCAACTTTTAGGTGATGCTGATCTGTTTGTGGAAGGACAAGCTGCGGAGCCATTTTCCACAGACAGTGCCCACAGGCTTATTGGCCAGATCATGGCCTGGAATCTGCAGCTGGAAAATATGCAGAAGGAGATGGCCACCATGCAGCAGGGAATGAAGGACATGATTGATGTTTTGGGGAGAATCTAAAGACCCCTTTTACATTTCTTAACATCAATCATGTCCTTCATTCCCCTTTTGATGCGCTGTTTTACAAATTTTAGAGGCCAAATTTTTAATATGCACACGGTATGTCAACATGTGCTATGTGCCATCAGGGGATCTCAATGGACGCATTTGGTGTTTGCAACCCCTAATGCTAGTAGGTGAGAGGGAAGGGGTTTCACACACAAAACACGTCCATTGATTCCCCATGATGGAACATAGCACATGTTGACATTACCCATTTTCCAGTTAAATTAGTGTGCATATTCTAAATTTGGCTTCTACTGTTCATGGGTTACCTGTTGAACTTTGTAAGTTCTGGACTTTTACATTGTGTAAATAATTTCAAATGCTAAGCCTAAATTTTTTACCATTTTAAAACATGTTTTTATGTTTGTTTTAAAAAATCAATCTCAAAAATAAAAAAAATATGTTGTGAGAAAAACACCAAAAAAATGTAAAAAAGATAACATAAAAAAAAAAAAAAAAATGTTGTTGAAAAAAAAAAAAAAAAAAAAATTAACCAAAAATACCAAAAAAAAAACAAAAAAACAAAAAAAATAAAAAACATAAAAAAGGTTTGGATGTGCACTAGAATAAAAAAAAAAATGTTTGCACAAATTAAACAATGTGTGGCTTCTTCTTTTTAAATACTACCAGTTTGACAAAAACATGTTGTGGTTCATTGACAAAGGGGCTTATTTACTAAACGCAAAACAAGTTTGCCACTATTAAGATGTGCACTAGGACAACATATAAAACAGGCCAAATTAAAAGCAAAACAATACGAAACTACCAATATTTCAAACATAAATAACTGTATTTATTCTTTGTAAATCAAAAAGATGGTTTAAGGGTCTGCTGCCATTTCAATGGCCCCCCTACCATTAAAATACTGTAAATAAAGGTCCCGCACTTGCTGGGCTGATTGTGGTGCCGAACCAAGAGGGCGATTATCCAGCCCTGTCATGTTGCCTTCCACTCCGGCCTCAGGGCCAATTGGTAAGGAGTATGTTCCTGAATGTTTGCGTAAATAATTGTGCATGACACAGCATGCAAGAATAATAGTATTCAGTTTGTACTCTGCCAGATGTAGGGATGTAAGGAGCAATCTGAAACGGTTGGCCATAATACCAAAGGCATTTTCCACCACCCTTCTTGCTCTGGCCAACCGATAATTAAAAATCCTCCTCTCAGGGGTGAGGGATCGTTGGGGAAATGGCCTCATCAGATGGTCACCCAGACCGAACGCCTCGTCGGCAATGAAGACGAAGGGGAGTCCCTCCACATTATCTTCATCTGGTGGCAGCTCCAGCCCACCAGTCTGGAGACGATGACCGAACTCCGTGTGGTTGAAGACTCCTCCGTCCGACATCCGGCCGTTTTTCCCCACATCCACATACAGAAAGTCATATTGTGCCGACACCACCGCCATCAACACGATACTATGGAACCCCTTATAATTCCAATAGTATGACCCCGAATGGGGTGGGGGCACAATTCGCACATGTTTGCCATCAATCGCCCCTCCGCAGTTGGGAAAGTCCCAACGGGCAGCAAACTGGGAAGCCACAGTCTGCCATTCCTGTGGCGTGGAGGGACACTGTGAAGTCAAACAGAAAGATACAATTCAAATTAAAAACCAGGCAAAACACCAAACTAAATGCAACAAATTAACAAACAATTTGGAAGAACATATGTATTTATTTTGTAAGTCCTTGAAATAAAGCCAAAAGATTAAGGATAAAAGGGACAAATCTCTGATTGATGACCCCTCTGATGGACCAGAGAAGATAATAATGGGGATGTGGGTGGGGAGTAAATAATTGTAAGGTCACACAATACACATGCAATTAATTAAAGGTGTGTGTGGGGGGTGGGGGGTTAATTACAAGCTGACACAAACCACATGCAATTAATTAAAGGTGTGTGTGGGGGGTGGGGGGTTAATTACAAGCTGACACAAACCACATGCAATTAATTAAAGGTGTGTGTGGGGGGTGGGGGTTAATTACAAGCTGACACAAACCACATGCAATTAATTAAAGGTGTGTGTGGGGGGTGGGGGTTAATTACAAGCTGACCAAAACCACATGCAATTAATTATCAGGGGGTGTGTGGGGGGGTGGGTTAATTACAAGCTGACCAAAACCACATGCAATTAATTATCAGGGGGTGTGTGGGGGGGGTGGGTTAATTACAAGCTGACCAAAACCACATGCAATTAATTATCAGGGGGTGTGGGGGGGGGGGGTGGGTTCATTACAAGCTGACCAAAACCACATGCAATTAATTATCAGGGGGTGTGGGGGGGGGTGGGTTAATTACAAGCTGACCAAAACCACATGCAATTAATTATCAGGGGGTGTGGGGGGGGGGGGTGGGTTCATTACAAGCTGACCAAAACCACATGCAATTAATTATCAGGGGGTGTGGGGGGGGTGGGTTAATTACAAGCTGACCAAAACCACATGCAATCAATTTAAAAATGAGGGTCAAGGGGGGTGAAAGGGGTGAAAGGGGGGGTGAGTAAAGCAGTACAATGGAGCTGGTAATATACATTTTTAAAAAAAGAAAGTGACTAGGCTAGGGGTGTTTAGGGGGCCAAGCTTCCATGCTGGGGAGGTTGATGCAAGGAAATATGCATGTGACCCACTAAATAATACAATCTTAAAGCTATTTCGATAAGTCAACCATAAAATACTAGACAAAAAACCAAAAAAAAAAAAAAAAAAGGAATAGGGGACATTCATAGAATAGTCCTATCATGGAAATTAGCTAATGATGACATTGATGCACTACATTAGCAAACATACAAGACATAGGTAATTTTAAAAGAGAAGACTTACCTTAATGTATTCCTCCTGCAGGACGTGGATAATGGCAGAACAGGTCTCTGGAATAATGAGCCCCAGAGCCTGGGGGGAGATGCCTGTCGTGAACTTGAGGTCCTGCAAGCTTCTCCCCGTCGCCAAGTAACGCAACGTGGCGACTAGCCTCTGCTCCGCACTGATGGCTTGCCGCATGCAGGTATTCTGCCTGGTAATATAAGGGGACAGCGAAGCCAACAGACGGTGAAAAATGGGGTCCGTCATCCGGAGATAATTCCTGAAATTATCAGGATTATTCTCACGGATCTCACGGAGCAAAGGCATATGCGAGAATTGGTCACGCTGGCGCAACCAATTCTTGGTCCATGAACTCCTCCTCACCCTGTTCATGGACTGGGCTCGTGCCAAGGTGTTAACCGCAACACCGAGCCCCTGCACAGCACGAACTCGTTCCCGAGTACGTCCACACTCCATGGCTTCAAAACGGTCGGCTGATCAAACAAACAACTTAACAGAACGCACTGAAGAACAGCAAGGCCTATGAAGAACGACCTGAAAAACAGGAACGAGCGGACCAGAACGGCCTGAGAACAGGTAGGAACTGATCCACACGCACTGAAAGCCAGATACAAACCTCACAAGCACAAACTGAACGGCAGAAGCGAACGAATTAAGCAGAAGTCTGAGAAGCGCGAATCGTCTCTAACCAAACGTCAACTAACACGCGATACACACGAGATCAGCTGACGGTGCCCAAAGGGTGTCGTTTGGGATCTCGAGCTTCCTTTTTCTAGTCCCGTCGTACGTGCTGTACGTCATCGCGTGAACCACCGGACTTTTTGCGTGATCGTGTGTGGTCAAGTCCGTTCGCTTTTTAGTCCAGCGTACCTAGCGGGAAAGTCCAGCGGATTGTCCGCTGGACTTAGGTCCGCCGGGAAAAGTCCGTACGTGTGTACGAGGCATTAGATTTCCCTATACTTTCTATCTCAGTGCAGATTTTCATTGACTTCCAGTCTGGTGAAGACTTTGCAACCGTGATAATAAATGGGGGTAAAATCTCACTTTAGTGGAGCTTGGATAGTAATTACAGACATTGGTTCTATTTTTCCCCCGCTAAATGCAAAACTAAAAAAAAAAGGTTTTGCTTGGACATCCACTTAAAATTTGGCCATATCAGTCATCATTTTCCAACAACCAATCCACATATGGATTGGTTTGCAAATTTAAGTTTATCCTAGAGTGCTCAGGCATTGAACAGGTAAGACTGAAAATGTAACTGTTGCCACTGTACAACTTGCCCACACAGTTCATTTGCCCAATTGCATGGCTACTTAACATCCAACCAAATTCTCTGGTTCTCTCTTAAAGTGCAACTTGTGTGCAACTTCCCTCTGTGCAACTTGTACCTATAGGTAAGCCTATAATAAGGCTTACCTATAGGTACTGTAAATAGCTCCATGCACCGTTTAGGAGATACCTACCTTGTAGTGCGCTAATGTTGTCATCGGTGCATGTGCTGTGAAAAAACGGACCTCCGTGCCGTTTCTTCACTAGCAAGTGCCGTGACTGGCGGTTCCCGCTTGCATGTGTGGGAGGGACGTCATGTGACCCTGGCCACTCACAGAGCCGGAGTCCTCGGGGCCAAGATGGATGCAGCCACCAGCGGGGACAGCGTGGGCTTTGTTTGCAGGTAAGTGCCACATAATGGGCTACTAGCCCATTATGCTTTTACTTTGCAGGGGAAAATAGAGGAAATAAAACCCATCAGGGTTTACTTCCTCTTTAAGTCAGGACAACTGTAAGATAAAACATCATGGTTTATCTCATCCCACTGTACAATTTTACCTCTTCTGGACATTTCTCTAAGCTGGATCAGTACTCACCCTATCCACTCTCCATTACTACTCTCCGTGTCTTCCTCCACTGCTAGGCACCAGTTCTTTTAAGGGTAAAATGAAGCTCAGCATCATTCAACCTGTTTTTGGGAGCCTAGGCCATCGTGTCATTACACAGCCCAGGCTCACAGGAGAATGCTGTATTGAACATTGCTCAGATGTCACTATGTGAGCACCATTTACAGCATTAACCACTTTCAGACCAGACCAATTTGCAGCCAAAGGACCAGGCCCCTTTTTGTGATTCGGCACTGCGTCACTTTAACTGACAATTGCGCGGTCGTGCGACGTGGCTCCCAAACAAAATTGATGCCATTTTTTTCCCACAAATAGAGCTTTCTTTTGGGGGTATTTGATCGCCCCTGCGGTTTTTATTTTTTGCGCTATAAACAAAAAAGTGCGACAATTTTGAAAAAAAACGCATTCTTTTTTATATTTTGCTATAATAAATATCCCCCAAAAATATATAAAAAAATTATTTTTTCCTCAGTTTAGGCCGATACTTATTCTTCTAAATATTTTTGGTAAAAAAACCCCGCAATAAGCGATTATTGATTGGTTTGCGCAGAAGTTATAGCGTTTACAAGATAGGGGATAGTTTTATAGCATTTTTATTAATATTTTTTTTTTATTAGTAATGGCGGCGATCAGCGATTTTTATTGTGACTAAGACATTATGGCGGACAGATCGGACATTTTTGACACATTTTTGGGACCATTGTCATTTATACAGCAATCAATGCTATTTAAATGCATTAATTCATGTGTAAATGACACTGGCAGTGAAGGGGTTAAACACTAGGTGGCAGTGAAGGGGTTAACCACTAGGTGGCAGTGTAGGGGTTAAGTGTGCCTAGAGGTGTGTTTCTTACTGTGGGGGGGGGGCGTGGCTGTCAGCTAGTGAATGCTGATCTCTGCTCCAATCACAGGGAGCAGAGATCGCCGTCACTAGTTGCTAGGCAGAACGGGGAGATGCTGTTTATTTCCGCATCTCCCCGTTCAGCCTTCCCGTGAGACGATCGCGGGCATCCCCGTGGCGATCGAGTCCGCGGGACCCATGACCGCCCTCACGGGGGTCCCGATGGCACGGCGGCATCTTAAAGGGGACGTACCTGTACACCCTTATGCCTGTCTGTGCCATTCTGTCGACATACATCGTCGTGCGCCGGTCGGCAAGCGGTTAAGGACCACCACAACTGACACTGAGGAAGAAGAGGAAGGACTGCCACTCCTTACATGACTGGCTAAATGATACCTAGAATTGGCTATGTATGCTAAAAAAAATGGCCCATAACAATAAGAAATACTATAAGTCTAGTGCTGTGACATTACTGCACCTGGTTCTTCAGTAAATTTGTCACATGGACTATATTTGCATAGAATTTGTGTGGATATCTTTACAATCTGAAAAAAAACTTACTGAAGGCTGGTTAAAGCGGACTTCCACCCTAAAGTGGAACTTCCGCTCATCGGATTCCTCCCCCCCTCCGGTCCCACAATTGGCACCTTTCCGGGAACAGCTAGCTGCAGCTAGCCGCAGATGCTCCGCCCCCGTTGAATTCTGGGAAACACACCGTTCCCAGGAGACAACGGGGACCAGTGAAGATGCGCAGCGCGACTTGCGCATGCGCAGTAGGGAACCGGGCAGTGAAGCCTCAACGCTTCACTTCCTGATTCTCTGACAGAGGATGGTGGCAGGGGCAGTCCAGAGACGAGCGATTGCTCGTCGTCTGCTGCCGACATCGCTGGACAGG